>CAEFZY010061034.1:0-79284 GCA_903066815.1 Brachyrhaphis roseni
TCAATCATCAGTTTGTGATGAGGAACCGTCACAGCAGGCCTCACTATGCCCCCTACACCCATCACAAACCAGATCACCCTCCCTCTCATGGATATCATTAAACATTTGTCACAATATAATGCTGTTGATAATTTTGTTCCTGATAAAACCAATGCATCTGAGTCCTTTGTAGGCAGCCTTGTTCTCACACCCTTTCATCTTTGACCCTAGATTTCCTTTAACGTTGAAATAATGGTTGTCATTGAACCACTTTCTAACTAATTTAGTGATACAATTGTCAATTTGAAATGGCCTGTATATGTATAGGGCTTTGTCAAGTCAGAGGACTTCAAAGTGCTTTACATTGCCACTGGGCCCTTTAACCACTACCAGCAAAAGAGCAGGTGAATTGTCATACCCAAGAACACAATGGCAAAGTGACTTGGATGGATGTAGATTTTTACTGGATACACCTCATTGTTCAAATGTTAAATATTTTTGGTCTTTCCTCATGTGATGTCCTTATTTTAGAAGTGCATCAGTTCTTGCAAAACACGATTCTGTCACTTTGGTACTTAAGTTGGGAAGGCTTTTTTTCCCCAAAGTGTGATTATTCTGGTCAAACACTTTAGTTTTATGACACCACAGAACATATCTGCAAGAATAACAAGATTTATCTGGATAAGCATTTGCAAACTATTTTGGTTTTTAAGGCTGCCTTAACTAAATTTTGGTTTGAGTTTCTTTGTTGCTGAGTGGCTTTTCAACCCATGCCTGTACAGAAGTTGTGGATGATCATGAGCTCTAATTCTTTTCTACGTGCTTGCTGGATACATTTTGCAACAAATAACTATGGGTTACAAACCCAGTCTCCATCCTGAACCTTACTGCTGCACATTACCGTTTATGCTAGCATAAAGTATATGCCACAAGTGGGTTTGAGATGTTTCCTTTAAATACATCAGAAGCTTGCAAAGGCATGATAGTATTTTCATAAATTATTGAAAGTCAAAATTCAGATCTAATTTGCCATTAATTGCATATTTTGATATTTTACTATAACCCTTTTCCATATATTGTGCCATTTCTTATGAAATGACCAATTTGAACCCCTGATCAAACTAGAACGGAACATTCTCCTGCTGGTGGATATAGTAAGACACCTTTATTAAACTGTCACTTTCTGAAGTGTCTTGTAGTGGATAACTACATGAAAATGTAAAATATGACAAAGATATGAAGGGATAAAATTACCCAATGAGGCAAACCTGCTACCTTGTGTGATTTGTTCCATTAGGATTAAAAGCTTGAAAATGTTGGTATGCCATTGATTCTAAGCTATTACTTTCAACCAGGCAGAAAATCTATTAAAGGCTGTAAGAAAGTTCAAGTGAAATGCTTTTAATTCAGAATTACTACAAATACAAATGTATTCAAAGGTTGAAGAGACAAGAAAAGTTGACTTGAACATGTTGGCAAAAGTCTCAAAGTTTAAATGAACATCTTCATAGCGTGACATTCTGGAGTCTGGCATTAAATAAGTATTAGTGCTTTAAACTTTGCTTTAACAGGACACAGATTCCTGAGTGTAGTATTGAAAAGAAACAAGAATGTTAAGGAGAAGTACTGGGTGGAGTGGGAGGGTCTTCACCACTGGTAGCACTGGTTTTAGACCATGAGGAGATTGTGCACTTGCTGCAGCTGCTGCTGCGACAGGACTAGGCGGTGGACTTGCTCCTGACCGCGGATGCACGGGATGGCAACGCGACCCACAAAAACCGTCCCTCCTTGCTTCTCTTCCTTAGCCTGAGAAAAAACATGAATGTTAAATCCAGATGCACAAAGAGGAAATCTGTCTCTAAAAGCATTTACTGTAGCTGTACCTTAATGAAAGAGGACGCTGGGAATGTGGCGAAGTCAGAGGAAGCCTTTGCTCCTGGCTGGTTTGAAACCACATGTTCAGCCACCTCACCCTGAAACAAAGGTTTCAATCAGTGAATGTTTCCCCTTGCCTGTGGTTGCGCTGCACCAAGGACCACTGAAGGAAACAAAACCTGAGATAGAGCGCAACTTCCCCAACGTCATGAAATGCAAACAAAAATGTAACGGCATCACATTATAGAGGTTGTATGACTTCTCTTGTCTTTGGCAAAAGACCACAAGTAGTTTCTCCTTCTAGCCCTAGACTCGCATGTTTGTTTTGGTTCTATTTGCCAAGAATGTCCTGCGCTACAGTTTGCTTCCTGCTTTTGGAGCAGTTTGCGATTTGATTGGAGTTCACATATGCATTGAAACCACGGCAGAATTTATTTACACCTCCCCAAACGAACCAGAGTTTCTAGGCAAATAGACTAGAGTTCCATTATAGCGGACCAAAAAGGGCTGGTGTAAATGGACCCTTAGATTTCTCTTAGGCAAGACATGAAGAGTGCAAGAAGTACCTGTAGTTTGTCCAGGGCATCTTTGAGATTCCTCAGACGAGCTGTTTGCTCCAGCAGCTGAGCGCTGGCGCTGACTATCAGGCCGGAAAGAAACCAAGAACGTTTTCATATTGTTGCATTAGGATCACAAACTTCAATGCATTTTATGTAGTAGAAGATAGTTTTCAATAACTACATAGAAGTGTTTGAATCTGAGACGAAGTGGAAAACCGTTCTGTGCGTCAGTCACCTGCTGTCTTCCCTGTGATGTCCACCACCTTAACCTCTGCACTCAGCTTCAGCAGGGTGGCCAGCAGCTGGTCGGTCCGGCGGTAGATCCCCGTGTTCAGTCCCTCTGGAGATGATGAGCTTTCTTTGGACACCTGTGGGAGTTTCGGAGGGCACAGAGGAGGCAGGGACGCGAGCTGAGCCTTCATCTTCTCCGCCTGTCAGTCAAACATACATAAAGTGGGTCGTTATACCAAAAGCTTGAATTTAACACAAAGATATAGAGCTGAGATTTTAAAAATTAAATTCAAGACTTTTTTTCATACTAGATCTGATTTAATTTTTTTTCTTGCTTTTTAAAAAAAAGGAAATTACAAATGATAGAAAATATTTTCAACAGTAGTTTTTATTTTAATCATCCTTTCTGTGAGTTGTACAATGGAGTGCTAGTGTCAGGGTGTGCGAATTTTTCAAGATTATTATTATTAATAGTATTACAAGAATAGTGGTATCAGCAGATTAAACACAAAATTTTACCAGAAGAATATTACGAATCGTTCTATTGAGAAAAAAAGGTTGGATAATTAGTTTTATTTTTTGTGTTGGAGTTTTAATAACATTATTACAGTTCTTTTATTTTGACTGTATTCTTATAACACTGACTTTATTTTTTGAAAAATAAAAACAAATCTTAATCTGACCCTAATATTTTGTTGTAGAGTTGACCTGAATTCAAAGTACAAATAAACAGAAACTAACACCTAGTTGTCAAAAAAAGACGGCTGCCCTGAGCAGGATGACATCACCTTGAACTTTGAACCACAGAAACCAAAGGAGTGTATTGGTGGAAAAGAAAAAATCCAGATTTTCCAAAATCTTCAAAAACCCAAATTTTGATTAGTCATTGAAATTGATCTATTGCTCACCCGTACTCAGATATCAAACTGAAACTGAGTTTACCTTGAGCCTGTTGTTTTCATTCTTCAGGTATTTAATGCCCAGTCTCTGGACCTCAAGCTGCTGTCGAAGGAGAGGGGAGTCCACCACCTGCGTTGGCCCTGTCAGGGTTGGAGGCAGACCTGCAGGAGAAAAGAGATGTTGAAAATATGTATTCTGACATTTTGTAAACGTAAACAAGCTTGTCAAATTTGACCAAAACTTTCTGTTTCAGAGAATAAAAAAAAAAAATCAGTACAAACTCGCAGATCCCTGAACGATGGAGGCGATTCCTGAACCCGGAGAGCCTCTCAGCCCTTCAATCGTCATCTTTGACTGGTTTTGGATGCGTTGCTTCAGCTCAGCCTTTTCTGCCTCCAGCTGGTCAATATCTGCCTGCAGAGCGTCCATCGTCTCCTCAAACTCCCTGCACACAGAGGAGGGAAAAGGTAAATAAGATGCAAAAAAAAAAGTTGCTGAGTTGAAATCCTTCCTTACTTCTCTTTCTTCTTGAGCAGGGCAAGATTGTCGTCGAGTTTGGTCTGAATCTTCTCCACACGTTCGTCTGCGTCCTTGGTGGACGTGTCCAGCTTCTTCTCCAGGAGGCTGAGGCGGACGTTGGCTTCGCTCAGCTCCTCGCCCTGGGAACAAGGACAGTCACAGCTCTTAGTGGTTTGCAAGTTTTCATACCTCCTGTAGTTCATTGGGATTTTTTGACACACTTGAAGTTTCTCTCATTCTTTGTATAGTAGCTCAAACTGAGTCAGTGTCTCCACAGCATGATGCTGCCACTACCATGTTTCACCTTGAACTGATAGTTTTGCTTTGGATGTTGACCAAAAAGTCTAAGTTTGATCTGATCTGACCAGATTACCTTCTTAAACATGTTTGCTGTGTTTCCTCTACGTTATTTATGGCAGACAGTTAAAATGACTTCTTATGGATTTCAACAACATCTTTCTATTCGTCACAGTTTCACAGAGATCAGTTCTGTGGAGTGAATGACTGAACGCATTCACACCTGCCACATTTGGTCCAATTTGAACGAATCAGAGTTCATTTCCCCCGATTGTCCAGACCTTTCCTGCAGGTCTGGTGTGGTCGATCACATTAAAAACTCAAGTTAGTGGCTGTATTGGAACAATGTGAAAAGGAAACATTTGTCACCTTAATCTTGAGGGATTTCTTGAGCTCCTTAATGACGGTTTCTCTGTCTTCTAGTTTGACTCCCAGACCTTCTGCGTCAGTCATCTCCGCTCTGACAATGGCGGCTCGCTTCTCCACCGGCGGAGCCTGAAGAAGCGGATGAAGTTTAGTATGAACAACAAGCATGTGCTTAGATTGCACACTGCATTGACTCAGAATACCTTTCCTTGTGGTTTCTCGGCATCATACTCTCCTTCCTGCATCGCGGTAGCCATCTTGTTCATGGTTGTGATGACGGAGCTGCAGGACTGTCGCAGAAGCTCTGGGCCGTTCACACCCTGGGAGCCAAATACCTTAGAGAAAATGTGTGTGTCAGTGATAGTTTAGTGGAGGAATTACCAATATAACTCTGAGTTTAATTCTCTTTCACAAACTATTTCTCGACGTTTGGTAGGAGAAAAATCACTTTTCATTTATAAATTATTTTTATAAATACAAATCTTGACATAGGCTTTGCCCAATAAATTGATTTCACTGATTAATTGAATTTTTGAATATTTAATTTTTGCCCTCCTTGGGCTTCCATAATTCAGAGTTATGTCAGCGTGCTCAGAACCGCCATCTTGTTTGACAAGTGTGTTTTAGAGCTTGTGTATTTGGAAATCTCTACCATGAAATTTAGGGTCAGGCTACATTTGTTTTTTTTATTTCCAAAAATAACATTTGTAGGATTTTAATATCATAAGAATAAAGTCGAAACAACAATTAGGACATGATATAACAAGGATAAAGCATTAGTATTATTAGTGTCGCCCAACCCTGCCTTGACATGGTTGTAGATATGATGCGGAATATAAAACTGCGGTGTGACTACCTGCTCTGCAGCCTTGTAAGTGATGTCCTCCAGCTTCAGGGCGCTGAGGCCCTCCTGCTCTGCCAGCGGAGCCACCATCTGAGCCCCGGCTGCAGCCACTTCCTGCAGAACCGCCACCACACGGGTCAGCTGACGCCTGCACTCCGTCAGCGACTCAGACACCTGATGGATGATGCAGGAAAATGCATCAAAAACAGCATTGTTGTATACATTTAAGAAGGCATCAGTGACGCCCTCTGGCTGATGATCGTCCTGCATCTTTCTGTACCTGTGACCCGAAGCTGAGGGCAGCAGGGACTCCAGCTACGTCCGTTCCAGGCATACGGCGGCGGATCTTCTTACAGAACTGTCTGATGTCTGAGCAGGAAGTGTCCAGGTCCTTCAGGAGGACGGCGAGGCCTGAGCTCTCCTGTCCTGCTGCCAGGAACGCCCGCAGGCGCGCCACCTCCACCCCCATGCAGTCCAGGGCTCCCTGGGTGAACTGAGGTAAGAGGACAGAAAATTAGGAACATTTAATAATATTGTTTTACTGATAAAACTGCTTGAAAATGAATTTGTCATAGATTTAAATGTAAAAACTGTACTTCTTATGAATAAGAATTGAAATACCTTAATGTGATCAGCCAGCTGCACGGTGGAGTCCTCATCCTGATCTGCCAAATGGACGCTATACAGTTGCTAGGAGACAAAATGCGTAAAATATGTTTGGTATTGGTATAATTACACTTGGATGACAATTTTTACACCTTACTTTATTAAATAAAACAAACCATTTACAGATACACAATAGTTTAAGAGCCGGGATGTCCAAAGTGTGGCCCAGGGAACATTTCTGGTTCATGGACTGATTTTGTGCGGCCCCAAAGTGCAATTCAAGGATGATACAAATCTTTAAACATGGTGGGGGTTTGTTGTTCAACTCGCTCCTACCTGGTAGTATTTGATGGCCTTCGTAAGGGGTTCCACCTGAACAGTCTCATCCAGTTGATCTTTATGCAGCAAGTCAATGAAGTAATCCAGCGAGCGCTCATGGAAGCTCATTTCAGTATAAAGCGTTCCCATTCGTTTGAAAACCTCCACGCTGCAGGAGTTCAGAGCCCTAGAAACCAAGAAACAGGTGAATAGAAAATTACAGAGACCATTGAAACTAATGAGTTAGCAGTACTGGAGAATGCTGTTTTGTTGCAGCTCATTCTGCTTTCACCCCCAAAATACTTGGTAACATTTTTTGTTTTTTACAGTGTATCTGGTCTAGAACCAGCTTGTTTATTATTTTTGATTCCGCAGAGTTGTTATTTAGATGTATCTATGTGCTTACTGTTCGTATTTGTGCAGAGTGGCCTGCAGCAGGCCGAGGGAGTAGACCAGTCCTGAGGCGAAGCTGCGCTGCTCTCCTGGCGATCCTCTGAGCGCCGTTCCCTGGACCAGGCCGCCGCTCAGGTCGAACTTCTCATGAGCCTGTTTACTGATCAGCTCAGCCTTAGCACGAGAGAACGCACCGGTTAGCAAAAACAAGATGGCTGCAAATCAAAGTGAATGTGGTGGCGGTTCGTACCTTACAGATGAGCCTGGGGATGAGCAGCAGCACCAGAATGCAGTCGTGGTCTCCACCGTGACGGAGGAAGGAGTCCGGCATGAAGGAGGTGAGCAGCGAAACCTGTCTGTTTGCCTGAGCCACCTCCATTTTCCTCAGCTCCATCTCAATGGCCTGAACACACACACCCATGTATGTTTTAGATCAGAATGTGAGCCAACATCACAGATAATGTCAGATTATTAATTAATCTGATCTCAAACCTTCGCATAGGCTTTGGTCTCAGCAAACTTGATCTTGAAGTCAAACAGCTCAGCTGATGGCTGGGTTTGCTCTGTGTTTGCACTCTGCTGACTGACTAGCTCCCTGTTGGCTTCCTAAATGACCAAACAACAACTCACCGTTAATTCATCACTTCACATCACTACACGCTGTGATGGGTTTCTCCGTTTCCACCCACCTGAAGTGAGGCGGTGAGCTCTCTGTATTTACTGATGGTGTGCTGGTAGTCGGCCACAGTCTCCTGAGCAGCTTCCACCTTCTTCTCTGCCTCTCGAACCTTCGCAGTGCTCAGGTCCAGCTGCTCCCTCAGCTCCATCTCCGTCTCTCTGGCGTTTTCCTGCAGCTCATCGTTCATTTCATTGATGGCTTCCTGTCAATTCGGGAGAAAATTAACTAGAAACGAAGCATTTTAATGGCTCACTAGCTAAACCCTAATGATTGTTTACACCCAACGCTCATCAAATTTAATCTGAAATAAAAAAAATAATAACATCGACCTGACTTTCTCCTCCAGGTCGAGGTTCCCCTCAGATGAATTGCTGTGAACTTTATTTTTCCATTTTCACCACTAGTTTAAATTTAATTAGTAATAAGTAACGTTCTTTTGCATACATGCTTTTATTAAGACCTTAATAGACCTCTTGCAATTGGAAGGTTGTGAATCCAATTCCAGCTACCAGTTTGCTTTTGCCTGCTGTGTGAATATAGTAAGTACAGTTGAGTCAATGTGGTTCTCATGGAAAGTGCTATAAAAGTTTCAGTCTATTTTATCATTTAAGTCGAAGTGTATCACAAAGTTTTACTGTGGAAGTCAAAGTTAGCATCATTAGGAATTTTCAAAGGAAGCATGAACACTTTTCTAGCAACAGTCCAATCTATGTAAAGGATATTTTTAAAGTATAAGTCTAAAGTGAAAATATTCCCATCACAGCTTTTAGTATATTAACATTTAGGATCTTCCTTTTGCAATGACTTTTGCATAAAAAGGGCCTAATATTTTTAAAAATAACTTTTAAATAGGCCAATAAGCCCTTTTCACACAGGTTTAGTTCTTTTACTGATGTGGAAATCACTCTTGCAATCATCCAAAAATAATAAAAATAGGCTTTTATTTTGAAAGACCAAACACATTTCAGCACAACTTTTCCACCAATAAAAGATTTAGGTGAGACTTAAATACCTATTTTTTGGTTCAGATTAAATTTGAAAATAAAAATTAATTACATGTTGATTCACATTTTTTTAAATATATTTTAAAGGCATCATTTTCTATGGATTTTAGACAGTGAAAGATTTTACTTTCATTTCCTGAGTGTAAAAACAAAGCCATAATTTGTAAACATTTTAAAAACAGCAGAACTGACCAGATCAGTGACAGTCTCTCTCGTCTCCCTGACTTTCTCCTCCAGGTCGAGGTTCCTCTCAGTCAGCGTCTCCACCATCTCCTCTGACCCCAGAGCAGCGTCCACCTGGGAAATGTTTGTACAAACACAATTATACATTTTCACTTCACACAGAAATCTCTCTAAAAGCAGATGCTGCTCCACCTGCTCCTTCAGTTCATCCACTGTGGCTTCAGCCTGTTTGAGTTCTTCCTGCAGCTTTTCCTTCTGAGTCCTCAGAGTCTCCAGCTCCGTGTTCTTCTTCTCCATCTGCTTCTGCAGCTTCACGTGTTCCTGTTTCTCTGAGGCCGACAGGTCGCGCATCCTGAGTAAAAACAAGAACAGTTCTTAACATTTAGCTTAGTCTATTCTGATTTAAGTCGCTCTACCGGAAAGACTTAGACATTATTTCTTCTCCTGTTGAGATTTTTTATAGGTTATTACCTGACCAAGGCTTCCTTCAGCCTGCTGTTCTGCTCCTCCAGCTGTTTGACTTGATAACTGGAGGCAGCTCCATCTGCACCTATTAAGGTAAAGGATACAGAGTTAAATTAAAGTCACTCTGAGGCTTAACGCAGCTCCTCTCCTACCTTTCTCTGAGATCTCATGCCTGAGGATCTCCAGGTCCATAGAGAGCTCCTCTACTCTCTCCTTCAGCGAGTCCACCTCCACTTGCAGCGACTCCGCTCTCTCTTCAGCCATCTCTTTGTCCAGCGTTGCCATCTCGATGGCGTCCGCCGTGTCTGCCATCTCCTCCATGTAGCGGTCTTTGGCCTCCTGTGCCTCCCGGGCTTCCTACGAAGTCACAAGGTAAAAACAAACTGTTTCAGTTATTTCATTCATTACAACATAGTCAACTACAGAGGTTTAAAACATGAAATGTCAAACCTCAGTGTGTCATTTTCTAATGAAGACTAACAAAATAGCAATGATTTGGACAGGAAGAACTGAGACTAATATAGGGGAGTGAGTCTAAAAACACATCCCGAACTATAATGAAAAGATTTATTACTGCAAGAAAGTCCAACATAAATTGGTGGTTGCATGACCAAATCTGAAAATGGTGTGAATTCCTTTTAGATAATGTTATGAGGTAAAATGAGTCCATAAAACACCTTTTTGGCCTCTTTGAGCTGCTTCTGCAAATCTGCCTGTTGCTCCTGTATCTTGGTCTTCCACTCCTGCAGCTGCTCCAGCTGGATCTTGTATTTCTCCAGCTCCTTCAGCTTGGCCTTGTCCTCCGTTCGTTTCATCTTCAGAGTCTCCAGCTTTTCCTCCAGATCCTTTACGAGAGCTCGCAGCGAGTCTTCCTCCTGAGAAAGAAACAAAATTACGTCACTGTAGGATTGAAACTGAATAACAGCAAGAGACTGTTATTATTAGGTCCCACCATTAAAAAAAATCCAAAATGAATCTTTCAACCCTAGAAGATGAGGGTATGTGGATGATTTGTCCTTGAAAGTGGAACAATACATGCTCACAATTGACATGATGCCACAGCAAGATCGCTCAACCTCCTATGAACAAACAAGGTTATCATGGTGAAGGTTGTGAAGCTCACTGCTTTACCTGAGACATTTGGCGAGTTTTTTTTTTTGTTTGTTTACCTTATCAGCCACCATCAAGGCAAAAAAGATAAAAGAAAAAAAAATTGAAGAAACTATACATCAGGTCAGTGAAGAATAAAAGTGCTAAATCGCTTGATCAAAAAATGTATGTCTGTCAAATTAGCAAGTATTTGAACATCGAAGGCTGGCATCTTTTGCCAGCACAATTTGTGGAACGTGCAGCAGAAAATATAGCTGGCGATAACTTTTCTGGGCTTTAGGCCCAAGGAATCCAGACACAACGTTGTGTGGATTCTCTGAATATTTGTACTGCATGCCTGGAAACTTACTACATTACAAAGAAATTGTACTAATTTGTAGCCAGAGCTCACATTTATTGTTTTGGAACCAGCTTGATGCAATAATATTTGGTCTAACCACTATGCTGTAATGGTGACAGAAAAAATTTAGATTTACTTGCAGTTACTTTTATGCAGACGAACATGTAGTAATACTGTAAATCACAGTCGTATTCAGCTGTATTTATTGATTTAACTTTTTTTTTTTTTTGCAGACCTTAAATGATATCTTATTATTACACTGACAATGTTTAACAAGGTTTCTCTAAATTATTTTGTAATGAGAAAGCTTAAGAACTTTGTCGGAGGTAAAGGTGGGTTCAGTTCCTTCAGTTAAGGGAGTTTCATGCCCAGACAAACTGCGACTGCCAATCAGTTGCTGACAAACACACTGAACTGATAGGGAGGTGGCATCATGTCAATTAAATGCAAGGAGTTCTTAGATGTTGTCAGATGTTTTGCTCTGGAGACATCTGAGTTACTGTGAGTTTGGAAGAAAACTCATGCCAGCATGCACGAAGCCATAAAAGAACTCTACCTGCTTGGAAATGGCAGGTTCCACCGGCTTAAACAACAACATGAATGAAATGCAACAGAAATTAAACACGATGAGGAGGACGGAGAAAGAAAAACGAATGAAATGTGTGACGATCAAGCGCGACCCGGTTCTTCCCACCTTGCTGGGAGTTACTGGAGCTTGAGGAGCCACAGATGGAGAGCTGCTTGGCTGAGGTGTAACAGGGGCAACCAGTGCCACCTGGGGGGAGGACACGCTCACCTCACTGACATCTCCAGGCAAAGCAGCTAGAAGGCTCTCACGAGATGCCTGTTAATGGAAACAGGTGTGTTAAGGAAGGTAATGAAGGGAAAAGGTTTATAATTGGCTATTTTAGACAGTCTTTTCCCTATAGTGAACATCTTGGAATGACTCGGTGAAGACAACTCCTAAACCGTGTTTCCACCACCATAAGAACTATCACTTCCCAAGTTTTGAAGAAAACTCACTAGCTGCGTTTCCATTGACCATAAAATGGCGCAAATTGGTATTAACGAAACTAAACTTGTGTCTGGAGAACACGGCAATTTCAAAAAAAGCTCCCGTTTTTTTCTTAAAGATTATGCGCTAGGATGAGGTGGTTTTTGATTGGTGCATTTTGCAAAACTGCAATGAAAACATTTTTCACATCGCCAGTTTGTAAACAGCTGCAACATGCTTGTTTGTAGGTACTGGCCTCTTTGGACAATGCACAGCTGGGTCCACAAGAGGTCTCTCAGCATTGCACAGTTGATCAAAAGTTCATATATGTTGAATCAGTAGCTCTTCTGCAAAAACCACAAACTACAACTCCCCCAAAACGCTGCGTTGCGTAGCCTCTACAAAGCATAAATAAAACGCCGACCTCTCCTCTGATGGCTGAGAGCTATTGCTGTGGCTGAAGTATTAATATATCGCATGTAAGTGTTTACATCCATGATTTTTAATGACTTCATGTGTGATTTAAATTGCATTTCTTGTTTTATGGAAACGCCACAAATGCTAAATTGTGTTGTTTTGACTATCAGATAATACTGAAAAGGTTTTGCGCACATTTGTAATGGAAACGCAGCTACACACGCCAAAACACCAGTGCAGGACAAGAAAAAAATGCAATCGTTTTCACAATGACCACCTTGTGAAACGACACGACAGGTGCCTGATAGAAAGAGAGCATACCCGGAGCTTTATGGCGGGGCGGGTGGGACGAGGCAAGAGGGAGGGGAAGGAAGTAGCAGGCGAGAGACCTGGCGTGCTCCACTAGCAGAGGACGATTAGAGAGTGTTAGCTACAGGCTAAAGCTTATTATTACATGGCTTTATTGATAATAATGTCAACCTGTTGTGTTAGAATATACTTACCATCCTTATCTAAAGATAATATGAAAAACATTCCATTGTTTGAAGGTAAAAGAAGTGTTTTAGGATATAATCTTAAACTAGAACATGAGGGATGTCCTGACATCAGTTTTTCAGGCCTTGTAGGCATATAGCGGGGTCTTTTTAAAAACAAATATCGTTTAAAAAAAATAGTATCAGAGCGCTGTGATAGTAAAGCGGTGGTACTCGGATATCACAATTGCCTAATTTCATGCTACGCTATGCAGACGCTCAGTCTGCTCTGATAAAGGCTGATTGAACGCGGCATTGACTGTGGCGAACCTGTCGAGAGCTAAACCGACGAGTATTTTGTGATCAATTTGGTTAATATTTATTTGACTACTTGGTGTAGTTCACAAAATATATTAAAAATTCAACCCAAGATTGTCGGGCGATAGAACACCGCGGTACGTAGTAAATTTCACGTCCCAATGCATACGGAATATTATAAGTAAAGCACAGACTTCTTAATTAACTATTTATTTTTCTTGATATTCCACACCCGGAAGCAAAACATCTGGATAAAAATAATAAATAAATGTTCAAATACTTACAGTCAAATCTAAAAAGTGACCCAACTATTTTCATGCAATCTAGATTTCATTTCTGTTTCTGTTTGAAAATGGACCTCCAGGTTCATTACAGCAAACATTTGCTCTAAAAAGAAAGAGCCCACATCTTCATCGTTAACCTCAGCTGTACTGTCCGCCCTGAAGGAGCTCACCTTTGCAGAGCGGCGGGTAGAGGACTGGGAAGGAGGAAGAGAGTTGAAGGAAAGGCGGATTCACACACACACCCGCAAGCAAGGAAACAGGCACACACACATTCAGCAATGAAGGACAATAGAAGATTAGAAGCAGGTAAAAAGCATATTAATCAATGTTAAGTTATACAGACTGATCACAATTTGCTGCATGCATAATTTAATGCCCTTTGAGCGGTGATCTTCTAGATTTAAAGCAAAACAGACAGAGAAAACATGAATTCATGCAGCAACATCCAGGAAAAAAGGTAATGGCAAAGGTTTAGTGTGGACAGGAGCCACCACTGGAATATAGATATAAAAAAAACCAAGGTGGGAACAACAAGAATGGTTTTACGTCCGTGCAAGTAAAAAAAGAAAGAATCGCTCAAAAGAAAGAGATTAATTACTACGTTAGTATGATAAAGAAAAACCGAGGCGAAGCAAAAGCGCTGAATTCAAACATCAATACCTTCTTAACGTTCGCTGGTGTCTGCAAACAGTTTTGAGAAAAACAAAGAGAAGTCAATCTAAACGCTGACAGCTGACTGGGAATTTTTTTTTCTCAGATGAAAATTCAGATATGGAACTTACATCATTTCAGCATGTTGTGTTACTTTCTCACCTTCAACATGCTCTAACTAACTGAATTTCCAAAGAATTAAACACTTAACTTCCTTTAAACAACAGGAAATAGAAACGATGTGAACACATTTCCTTTGTTACCTGCTTTGTTGTTTTGGGAGTCTCAGGAATGTCTGGAAAGACAAATGATGACCTTTGTAATTCCTTCTGACATTAATGTTTCATAAACATCCCCGTTGGAGATCTCTGTGGTCATTTCTCACCTTTTTGTTTGAGCGTCTTTGCCAAGCTGGCGTCAGGGGTTTCTGGTGAGGTGGCAGCAGAGCCGTCATCAATGACTTGGATCTGCACAGATAGAGAAGATTGTTTGTTACTGATTCACAATGCTGAAAGAAGTGAGATAATTTGTATGAAATTACACATAAAAAAATCCTTTTTTACATAGACGTATTAGAGATAGACAGTAAAAGTGGCCCAGGGAGAGAGGAAGCCACTATAAATATAATTACTAATTTTTGTTGCACTTTTTATAATTATAAGTTTAACAGAAATGTATTCATTATTAAAATATATATATATTTATATTTGTTTATTCATTGTAAATGAATTTTGTTTATTATCATTGATTATTTAAATATGCTGATTTGTTTTTTTGCACAGAACTTTTCTGTCATCTGAACTCACCCTATATGACAAGAAGCACAGGACAAACTGTCAACAGCTTTATGTCAAAATTCATTTGAAATTTAAAGACCTCAAATAGAATCTTTATTATACCATTGTCTTTTATCGGTGTCAAAAATTAAGAAGTGTACAGCATTAAACCTTGCAAAAGCTAAAACGTCATGCACTAACTTATCAAACTGGTATTTTTGGCTTATAGGGGCATTAAAAGAATGAACTATATGTTTATTTTAGAAAAGAGGCCCAATTTTCTTGTTTTCATCTGTGCAGCAGCAAAATACTTTTAGTTTCACAAGATAAAGTGCTCCTCATCTGAAAAATAGACACCCTAGAGGCACCCCCTGGTGGTGAGTAATGGTTCATCACTAACCTGGGATGACCTGACAAATATCCCGTGATTTTCCTCACAGGTGAAGTAGCGCTTCCCTTGCACGGTGCCATCGTTCTTCCCTTTGGGCTCGTCCAGAATGATGCCGACCCATTTGCCCGAAGCAAACAGGGTGGCACCGATGTAGGCAACGGTGCCGTGCTGGCCCTTACCAGTCACCTCGACTTTGGAGCCGATCTGAAGGAATAATGGAAGTAATTGATCTCTGAGGAAGTTTGAATTTGCTTTCCTTTATGGCTTCTGAAAAAGCAACCTACCTTTGGAGGTTTAACACTCTCCACTGATCCGGTGCTGCTCATTTTGCTGATCAATGGGCTGGTCAGCTGAGGGGAAGATTACAAATATAAGGGAAGAAAATTGATTAGCCATGGAAATGTGAAGTAAAACGGGACAAAAATACTAGAATAAGCAGGCAGAGAAGTGTATTCAAGAGAATGTATTGTTTTTTTTTGCCCAAATATTCACCCCAGTCTACTCTGGATGTTTAATATGTTTTATGAGGAGCATGAATAAAAAACAATTTTATGAATATGACTTGAAAATATCTCCAAATGAACAGGAAAATAGAGCTGCATTCAGTTGAAAGTATTCAACAAGAGTCCAGAGGGTGTCGAGAACAGAGAAGGCATCACATCCTCAGTCATATGTCCTGCGACGACAAACATCCTAAAAAAGCAGCAACATCTCACACAAAGAGGCGCTTATAACAGCAAAGTAGGTCTGGGAAAAAGACGACGGGCTTTAAAAGGACAGCAGGACACGTGAGGGAGCCGGTGGGGGGGAACATTTAAGGGTTATTATTCCTCTACTTTCAAAGTTACAACACTGGCATTATTTTAACAAGAAGTTATGAGTCAACAAACTGGTTAATAATGGCTTGAAATTTTGCTTCAATGAAGAAAATATACAGATACGAGTCCTGCATCTCCTGAACGGTGAGTATAACAAACTTATTGATTATTTTTTATTTATATTAAAGTAGCCTAGTAATTATCAATTAAATAAATAAAGAAATACATCAGTGTCTTAAACAAGTCATTCTTTAACATGTTACTGGTACGACCTGTTACTCACCCGGGGCGTATATGAATGTCTTCTGTTCATAGCCATGATTACAACCAGGAATAGGTTTCACTTCCAGTCGAGTAAAAAAACATTCAAAGCTTCTGCTGCTCTTTGTTTTGTCTAGTTTTAGATTCCTGCCTCTTCTCTCTCCCAAAGATAAGTGAAAGCAGCGAATCAGGAGACTTTAGGGTGGAATCTTTGTGCTAAATCACAAAACGTCACAGCTGATTTATAATGAGATGTTGAGCTAAATGTTCTGCACAAACCAGAGATGGATGAGATTAATGGGATCATACCAGTCATTTAAGGTACATTGTGTTTATTCCTCACTATTTGAAACAATGTGTGACAATGTCACAACCTCAAACTCAGTCATATTAGAGTGTGTTAAGAGGTATGCCTCAAAACATTCATGTTTTCCTGCTTTTTGTGGTCTTAAAAGAATGTTTTGTTAAGACATAAAAGGCAGCACAGTTTTTTTAGACACCAGAAGTCTCATTTAAGGTAATGCTAATTAGTCTCATCAATAAAAACATTAGCTGGTCCAATAGAAGTTGTGTAATTTTTTTAAACAATAATGGGCCGTAAAGATTCACTGTATACTGAAGACCCAGAATGTATTAATGATGAACCAATTGAAATCTTAACTGGTGAGCACCATTAGGCAGTACTTATACAAACCTATGATTGAAATACTTTTTACACATTATTACAGGTAAACATGTCCTTAAATGTATTACTTTGTGGCAAATATTGGCACACGTTAGACTTTACATTTGGAACCTGAAAATAAACATGTAACGAACTGTGTGAATAAAAGAGTGGGGTAAAATTTGACAAATTGATGGAAACAATCTTTTAACAACTGAGATAAAATCTGGGAATACTAATTCCAATCCCATATTTTGTAGGAAATCTGTCTGAAAAAGACCAGAGTTCCTATGGGATTTCAACAAGTTTGATCCTCAAGAGCTACCATCCTGCGACCTGCAGCTGCGTCCCTTCTCCATCACACCTGAATCAAATTATTGGCTCATTACCAAAAGGGAAGTCAGTTATTTGACAGGAGGTGAATAGGGAAAGAGAAGGACTCAAGTTGCAGAATGGATTGGAGTTGGATACGTCTGCACCAGAGTAAAGTATTTATTAATAGTCATATTTAATGCCTTCCATCTTTTTTTAGTTGCACTATCAGGAGAATCATTTATTACATAAACGTTATTTTGTATACTTTCCAGTCAGACATTAACTTTTTTTTTCAACTTCGCTCTGTTGTGTATTATATCTACTTTTTAGTTTAGTTTTATGTTTTCTCTTTCAGGTACTAATGTGGATTACAAAAATACAAAATTGCATAAAGTAAAAAAACTGAATACATTTTACAGCATCTATGCTGGATTAAATGCAACAAAATCCGGATTAGCCATCTTTTGCTAATGCTACACTGTTAGAAAAGTCATGAAAGGTGAAACACAACATCCTTGCGTAAATTAATCAAATTTGACGATAACCGTCAGCTCTGTAAATAAATTAGATGATTCACAAATGTATAGCTTCAGAGATAAACTCAAAAGCTAAAGAAGTTGCTTAAAAAGCTAGCTAGTCAACTGAAACTCGATAGCTATGCATATTTAGCAGACTACAAAACAAAAATCGATTGTTTTAAAAATGTTTCTTACCAGGCAAACAGAGAGATCTGCTGTTAAATGTGGCTCTGTCAAGCTTTCATCCAAGCATTAAGACCCACTGGTGTCAGTTTTTGAGATTCTCTGGTTTGCTAATCCAACTCTCTTCCGGCTTATGACAACTCATTTCCGTTGTTGTGGTTCTTATTCTCGTTTCAGGGTGGATATAAGGGCGCACTACCGCCACCCAGCGGTGAGGACTAGACTCAATTATTCTCCCCCATCAAAAGCAAACAAGAAATAATGAAATTATGTTCTATGTATAATTCATGTATCTATTAAAAAAAGGTAGATATTTATTTCCATATCCTAAGGCTGACTTTAATTGAATTTATTTTCTTCTATATTGAGCCATTATCTGGTGTATTTATCACAATTTAGAATAACATATTTTACAGATAATTTTCTCCAGAAAAGAAAAATCTACTGCAACAAGGGGAAATAATCATGGAAGAGTGACTGACGATTGAATACTGAGCTATCTCTGTTATGCTGCTATGGGCTTAGGCTCCCAGAGGATAAACTGAATTTCTCCTTGTTCTGGAACATTCTCTTATTGTTCACCATTTGTTATTTCAACTTTTAACTTTATTCTTTCTATGTGTCTTTTACTCCTCATAGAAGTTACATCAAGTTTGGTGTTCCGAGAAGAGGGGGAAATTGGATGCACTATCGCTGCTATCAATTTAACATTTTCCTTCCATACACTTGCATCTGTCTTTTTAACAGTGTCTCTTGCTATTGGATGAGCGTTTGTTGCAAATAATTGTATCTGCTCTCTTTCATCCTATATAGCTTTTAAAACCAACTGAGAGCTCATAAGTTAAGATGTGTTCAGTTAGAACGAGTTTTTGTAAAGCGCCTTCAGACATGTTATGAATTGTCAGTAAATAAATAAACTGACAAGTTAATCATTTGAAATCCATGGAGTATGAAATTGTAAATGTGTTTCACCCTGATTCCACTGGTCATTAGGGGATTGGTGCACCTTGGACACGTCAACAATACATTGCAGGGCAACATGGAGACACACTGGACAAACAACCATATATCCTCATTTATATTTATACTAATCAACTATAACCAATCAAGTCAACAGAAAGCTCTGTAAATAAATTGGATAATTCACAACCTTCAGACCTTTTATTAATTTTAAGTAAATTTTTAAATGTATATTCATTATAATGAAGTATATTTCTTATTTTTCATATGATCCCAAAACTTCTTGCCACTGATTTAAATGTTTGTTGTATATTTAAAATTATTAGATATAAAATAGTTGACGCATTAATCAAAAAGCTTTTTTTCTTTGTTTTTAAAAGATTTATACCTTATTTTGTTTTATTCCCAAGACAACCATATCTAGTGAATATTTGAATTCCTCCACCTTGTTCTACAGCTTCTGGAAAGCGCAGGACTGTAATCAACCAAAGAGCTTCGGCGACCAATCAGATGGCGGAAAGGAGGCTGCGCCCGGACCCGGCTTGGCAGTAGCACGGGATACGGATCCCCGGTCGGCCGCAGCTCAGCCCCGTGGCGGTGACACCTCTGACACCGAGCGAATTGACCCACTACGGTTCCACAAGGTTTTTCTGTACAAGGTCGGGAAGCTTTTTGTCTCTTTGTACCAACTTTTTATGAAGTACTCAGGGGTGACAAAGTTTGGTTAAGTGTGTATTTTGATCCTGAGATAATTAAAAAAGCTAACTTTGAATAATAGTTATACTTCTGGTTTGGGGTTTCAAAGTAAAATTCTAGCTGCAATGGAAGACGCGTCGGTAATTTTATTTTGAAGGTTAATTTTCATCTACTTCCGGACTGTTGAGCTCGTGTTTCAGCCACTTTCATGAACCGTTCGGGGGATTTAACTCTAATCGATACCGAAACTAGACAGTGTACTGGATCCAACAGGTGTTATTTGTGTCCAGCATAAAGGCTTGAGGAATATTTGTGCCCGAAACAATAAAATACCAGATAAGTTGGAGGAAAGCAGCTTGTGGAGCTGGAGTGACAGCGTTGCGTCAGTTTCCCTGTCCCACATCAAGTGATAAATACAATGCAATGAGACAGCGGGGTCCATGAGTACATTTCACCTCAATTATATTAACTAATTCATGTAGAGACTGGACATTTCTGCATGTTTTCATATCTTATCGCCTCTGGAAGCGAGAAGTTTCACACTTGTCCTGAAGTTTTTTTCGCTGGTTAAAGCTGAGGCTGCCTGATCAGGGTGTGTCTCCATGTTCTCCCCCGTCTAGATTCTTCTGTCTAAACTAGAATTGGAGAAAAGTATAAAGTATCTCTACAATATTTTCGGAGATTTAAATGGTAGGCTTGTTTTCATTTCTGAAATAAGTCTTGCAAGCAAGTGTTTACTATCAGTGGATACTAAGTAGTTTACACTCTATTAAAAAAAAGCTATTTAAGAAAAAATGGAAAAAAGAAATAGCTCTGACTGAACTAGATATTGCATCTTTTCAACACTCCTGCATTATTTTCATATATGACAAAAAATGATGCAAGCAAAAAATTGACAATAATAAATATAAAACAATTTATTCATTGATGTTTCTTTTTTATAAATGCATTTTATATAAATATAAATTCATTACAAAATTGATCAGTGTTGAGGGAAAATGTCTTCCTATTTTCACTTTTTGTACTATTTACCAATTATAAGCATATATTATTTCATTTTAATTAAACAGTTTACTACATGACTCATTGTATCAGTCTTTGCCCCAAAATACAGTTCTAGACCAAATTTACCAAGGGGGCAGTGTTTTTTTGTTTGTTTTTTATGGTGTCACAAAACAAAAGAATCAAAATTCAAAGCAAAACAGAACAGAGCAATATTCATCATTTTAATATATTAGCCAAAGTTCCACTTTTGGCTGTGGAACTTCAGCTGCACACCCATTGTATAGCCAACACCAATTTGTTGTTTGCCACTTGCTGATACAACGTTAAAGAAGAGGAATAGACATAAATTATGATTTTAATTGGCTGTTTGTGGCAGTTTTCAGTTAGATTGATAATTAGTGTACGCTACCCCATTACATCCAGATTTGACTAAATCTGCAGCTAAGATATATTCCCTTTGAACACTAAGATTTAAAAAAAATATATTTTAATAACATCATAACATTTTTTCTGTTTTAAGTTGAGTTTTACTTCCATTTTTTTACTCATCCCAGATGACTGAAGTGGAGTTGGTGAAACGGACGCTGCATGCCATCGTCCAGGCCAACAGAGGTGGAGTGTCATTGTCCCGTCTGCAGTCGGATTACAAGGAGCTGACCGGAGTCCAGATCCCCCACCAAGAGATGGGACATGTCCAAGTGGAGGCTCTGTTAGCCAGCACGTCCTCTGTTTGCATGGAGAGGGGCGGTTCTGGAGAGGCAAGTGTCGCCACAATGTGGTACTCAGAAAGGAATGTGTGACAAATAAAATATGTATGTCAAAATCAGTTGGTTTAAATGCTCTCAAAATAATTCGGTAAATTCCCTAAAAATTGCTAGAAGTCAAATCTCTTTGAAACAGTTGAGAGTGCCCTGATAATGTTTTCATCTCTCTTTCCAGATGGTTTATGTTTCCTCTGGGGCCAAGGAGGCAGCACATACAGCCAAGGTGGTGGCCCGACAACGCAGCTCCAAGAGAACCGGCCGACACCACCTGGTCAACACCCAGATGAGAGTTAAACCGGCGGTTCCTCTCGTCCTCAATGGTGAGTTTACCAAACAAACTAGTTTATGCTGTATGCAAAATTGCATATGTGGGGGTGATAACTTGTAGAAAATACTTGTGTAGCTAAGAAGCCATACCAACATATGCATTGTCACACACCTCTACTGCCTAATAAAAAGGCCTTCACAGTACAGCTGAGTTTATGCTGAGAATAAATTAAATTTGACTGCACTGGAATTTATTTTTGGGTTATCAAAACAAAGCGGGATGAATACAAACTCATGCCATATTTTTCATTGTTTAATTAAACAATTAAAAAGTGAAAACCGTTAGTCCTTTGGTCTGGTACATAAAATCACAGTGAAATACATTGAAATGATCATGGTAGCTAAATAAAATGTGGAACAGTTAAAAGGTTATGGATGCATTAACAAGTCAATATATGTGAAATGACTGACTTAAAGCCTGGTGGCTGAATCAGGGCTGGGATATTGCAGCAGAGGATCAGGCTCTGTGTGTTGCAGCCTGACAGGTTGAAGATGAACGACTGGCCTCTTTTTACTGTTATTGTGTCGACCCTCGAGGTATTTTAGGCATTTGTTCATCAGGTGTACAACGACAATCGGTTATACAGACATTACACTGCCTTCACCTTTTCCTCATCTGGCTAAATGACTCAGAAAAACTGATACTTGTGCATATCCATGACTTTAATGCAGGAACCAGCAAACAACTTTTTATTCTTGTATTACTGCTAGATGGTGATGCTGCAGAATATTCTTAGAGCCAGAGGAGGGGATGGGTGGTGGCGGCACGGTGGGGAGGGCGAAAGAGAGAGAGAAGGGGACGAAGCAGCGAGGCGGTTTGAGGCGAACAGAGACGGAGAGAAGCGCTGAGGAGGTGGACTGGTGACAGGAAAGGAGGGAGATGGAGTGGGGTGATGCAGTTTAAGCTGCAAATGAAGAGAAGCTGATGCACAAATCAAGCTCTCCTCCACCCTCCCTCTCATCCTCCTCTCACTGCCGGGGTTATTGATATTCAGGCAGAGACAGACCGGGAGCTGTGAGTCCACGCCGGCAAGGTGATGTGGCATTCACTCTTTGTGCGTGTGAGAGGTTGTCCTTACTTCTATCTGCATGGGAATGGTTCTGCATTATGCATTTGTGTGTGTTGACTCAGGGGCTGGGGTAGAAACTGTCTGCTGACTAAGGCTCTTAAAGCTGGTGGTCGGTTCTTGTTGCTACCGGTGCGATAAAAGCAGAATCAGTGGGAGTAAAAGCAGAGTGGATGTTAAAGCAGTGGAAAGTTCTAGAAGAAAGGTGGATTGAAGAATGAGTGGGCACAGCAGCAACAGGAAGAATGAGTAGCAGTGCACTTCTGATGCCATGCAACAGAAATGTGATGTCATGCTGAGCTTGGCTGATGTAATATTGTAAAGATGAGAGGCCTGGTTAGTGTAAGTTAAATTAATTATGCCATCACATTGAGTATTTTCTTTTCACCAACAAATATGCAAGGGAAATAAAAACACAATTCAGTTAAATTTGTGGATTTTTTTCTGCAGTATATAAAGACAAATGCAAATTTGACTGAATGCAATGCGGGAGGAAACTACAAATTCTGCTGCATGTGTGTTTGAGTCGATGACATCACAAGAGGACTTAAAACTAACCATGTTGCATTAATTAGCGCTAATCTTTTTAACACATTTGCCACATTTTCCTGACATCTGTGCAGTTTTTTTGAACATGAATGAAAAGTTTCCCTGCAACCATATTGAATACAAGTGAACATTTTTGAAAAAGGAATTTGAAATTTATAAATATGGAAAAAAAAGAGTCAAACAACAACAAAAAATACAAATAGACCTGCTCAAAATAACTCTTATCACTTGAAAACGTTGAAAGATGATGCACTTCTCACCATTCCAACATTGTCAATAAAGTTACTGGAAGGAGTGGAGCAAAGATGAGGAAAGGAAATAATCTTTACCCACTTAAAAATAAGTGCTTGAATACTTGAAGAATTCCAATAGCTGATTACCAATAATTCAACTGAAAGTTTACAAAACAGCTAAATAGATTAGAGCTTTAGAATTTATCTGCAGAAATGAAATTAGCCAAGTGCTCTAAAAATATTTTCAAAGTAGGCAAAATGCAAAACATTAGCTCTGTTACTAGTGGCAGAAGTGTGCCCACCAGTACACGCTACCTTTTATGATCTGCACATGTGTTAAAAAGATGTTCTAATAACAGAATAAAAACAACATGTAATCACATGATTAGAATATAAAATAAAGCAATAATCAAATCCTGATTATCCTTGAATAACACAATGTCAATTAAAGCCCAATTTCTTTCACACACTCATCTGATTAACAGCTACAAGCTTTTGCTATTTTATTTTATTTTACACATAGCTATAAGTGCTGCTTGCAAAACTGAGATCCTTCAGAGGTACAGTGAACTAGCAACAGCTGATTTTAGGTTTTTCATCAATTCTACCAGAACATTTTTCCTCCAGTGTCTTCAAAACTGTAAACCAGACAAATGTAATATCCCGCTTCCCCATCAGATTTAGCTGAGTCACTCATTTAATTTGTGGCATTTTTCTTATCAGCTAAACCCCAAACCTCTCTGAGGCAGCCAAACCACCGAGGCCGAGGAAGAGGAGCAGGCGCCAGCCGTGGAGCTGGACATGGAGACTTCAGACAGACAAGAGACCTGAGGGATGTCCTGTCAGAGGCTCGGTCTGGGGTACATCCTTACAGGCTGTCCAGTCAGCACAAAGCCTATAAAAGAGGGAACCTACCGACAGAAAGGTGAGTTAAAGCTGCTGAGCTTGATTCATTTCAACTGCTGATCAGACTCTAAATATGTTGGTTTAACTCTTTAAGTGTCAATAGCAGCAGCATCACTCAACTAAATGTGTGAAACAAGCATACTAATGGATGCTTCAGTGTACAGGAAGTTGTTTTACACATATCAATACAATTACTAAATCTGTAGAACTCAAAGTTTATAATTTATATAAACTTGCGTGAAATAAGTGTTAATAAGTAAGTGAAATTGACTATTTACTCTCAAAAAGATTAAATTGCGGGTGCTGTGGTGGCGCAGGGGCAAAGCACGACCCATATATTGAGGCCATAATCCTCGTGGTGGTGGTCGGAGGTTCAATTCCCAGCCAGGCAACATTTGCCGCATGTCTTTCCCCTCTCTCATTACCCTCTTTCCCGTCTAACTACTTTCAAATAAAGGCCAACAAAACCTTAAAAAAAGATTAAATTGTTAGATATACTCTGCTGACGTTACATTGACAGAATGATTAACCTTAACTCTGTGACTGGTTCACCCGCTAACATCCAACCAAGTCCATTTTGTTGCTGAGCTTTTGCAGTACAAAGGGAGACCAGGATGGGAGTCCCGGTGTACTGTCAGGGGACACGAGCCCAGCTCAGGGGGACATAAACCTCTTTAATCCCTCCTCTATTCTCTGATAGATTAACTCTTCTAAACCAACACAGAGTGAATCAGCATATCTGTGTGTATCCATGTAGATCTTTCTGGCGGCAGGTCAACGTCATCTTCATTTGTGTGCATGAGTAAAGATTGTACATTTGAAAACCATAGTCGAAAAGGCTGAGTTACGGTTTAATTTAGTAACAAAGGAAAAATAAGTTTTCACATAGACATAGAAAAACAATGTTTTTGAGAGAGGGGGGTATTCTGCAGAAGTTAGCAGTTTAGTGATATAAAGGGATTGTGTAGGTTCCACATACTGTCATTGATTCTTCTTTTGAAAATGAATTTGTCTGCATTTAATCCCAGAGAATACAATGAATACTATACAAATCAAAAAGTTTGGATTTTACATCCTATGTAGAGAAAATGACCATTTTTGTTCTTTTCTTGAGGTCTAAAACTATATAACTGTCAAATACTTGATGACTTTATAAATGAATATTTTATCATTTAAAGATTTAGATCTTAAAAGTTGCAAAGTTAATACAATTTTAATCAAATCCTACTCCTTTTATTTTCCCTCAGTAAACTTGCTTAAAAGGGAGCAAATTTGAGTTAATTTCCTAACCAAGTTCTGCTTTGAATATTAGCCAATCCTTTAATATTTTGTCTGGTTTTCAATACAAAAAAACAGATTTGATTGACTAAGGGCCCTG
The DNA here is from genome assembly GCA_903066815.1 of Brachyrhaphis roseni. Classification (NCBI taxonomy): domain Eukaryota; kingdom Metazoa; phylum Chordata; class Actinopteri; order Cyprinodontiformes; family Poeciliidae; genus Brachyrhaphis; species Brachyrhaphis roseni. The sequence goes on from CAEFZY010061034.1 coordinate 25,618, forward strand.
TAACAGTTTCCAATCTTCCCATGAATGCTGGCATGTTGCACAACATTACACATGTCTAAGTGTGAAGAAATGAGGGGGTACATCAAATTCTTTTGGGTCTTAAAGGTACAGCATGTGTGTCACTTTTTATGAACTACCATTCTGCATACAACGTGTCTATTTGGATCAAGGGTGAGAGATTCACAATGTTCTGCTGCATCAGAACGAGGTGCGTTACTTTTGTATTTATTTTATTATTATTATTATTGTTTGTTCCATTTAAAGATCAACTAACAATCTGAGATTCAGATGTTGATGTTCTGACTGCTTTCATGAAGTCAGATAGTAATAATCAGAAATTTGGTCAAAAACTAAGGTAAGCCATCAGTTTCACTTTCAGTTGAAGGTTTGTAGATCCACAGTAAATTCATGGGAGTATAATGTTCAACATACAGTTTTCAAAATCATGGGTCTAAAAGAATAGCAGAGGGGTTACTAAACATTTAGTTTAAAAAATTTTTTTTTCCTTGTTTTACTTTGAAAAACAAATGAAAATGTATTCACCTCCCTGTTTGGTTCTCGTTGTACAGACCAGACAAGAGGATGATTCTCCCGACGCGGTTTCAGAAGGAGATGCAAGCTCACCTTTCCAGAAATCCACAACAGACCGGCCGTAAGTGATACTTTTCCAAAGTAGTGGAATCACTGATCCATGGGGGGATATTGAGTCGGTTGTTTTGCATTCCTCGCTTGGTAAAAATACCTAAAAGATCTAGTCAAAGTACAGCTCTAGTGAGGTATTCTGGTGGCAGAATTCCTCCAAAGAGATAAAATCTGATAATTTGGGTTCATATGTATATCGAGTCATGTGCACTATATTATCAAAATAATACTGATGTGTTATTCTTGTATCAATTTTTTCTGATTCAAACCTCTTTATTTGCTTTGGTAAAAACCATTAAGTTTCCATATGTTTGTGAAATAATTTCTCCTCTGCTCTGCTATTTTTCCTCCAGCACCGGTGAATCTAAACGAGAGCTTTGGCCCGGGCAGAGGAATCCCCTACAACCCTCAGCAGGTCCAGAGTCGCATCAGAGAGATTTTGGCCAAGTACAGCAATGGCTTCTGGGTGTCCAAACTGCCTCAGATCTACAGAGAGCTGTACAAACAGGACCTGCCCTCAGAGGCCATCAAAGACCTGGAGACCTGGACCCACATATGCATTGTATGCACTCAATCTGAAATGCTTTGGAAGTTTTAAATAACTAGCTTTTTCATGAATATCTTTTAGCAAAAAAGATTATTGAAATTTAGTAAAATAGAGAGGTGAAAACTTTGAATGTCAAGCCAGAAGGTTCAAAAACAGGACAGGGCTACACTAAGGTGTTTAGATGCTTGGGGTTTTTGTTACTCATGTTAAAAGTTTTTAGTAGCACTGAACAACAGATTCACTTGGAGTAAGCAGATCCACTCCAACCTTTCTTTCCTCTTTGAAACCGGTTCTGCAGCCTTGTGCTGCTTTGCGAATGTAAATGTAGACACAAGTTACACTCAATACCCCTTCTGTGGGGTGAGAATATAAAGTACCTGCTTTCGATGGTCCAAAATAACATGCTTAAGGGAAATTAATCATTTTAGACCACTTAAGCAAAATATTAATTTGCCTAAAAAGAGATATATTGATAGTTTTATTTGATTCAGGAAGTCACCAAGAGGTAAATTATGATTGATAAATTTACTGAGCAGTCTTGAAAATAAATGTTTTGGGGGAAAAAAAACAACCAAAAAACATTATTATGGATAATTGTCAAAGAACTTCATTTCTTGTTGCTTTACCTAACAGAAACTTGTAAATTTCTTAACATTAAAGAGCCTTTATTTTTGTTTTTAATTTAACCCTTTAGATTTACTGCAGTTTTGACCCAAAATGCTGGAAAAAAAAGAAAAAAATTACAATAAAAACTTGGCGAGAAAGAGGCACATTTAAAGGCAGATTACGTTGGCTTGTTAACATCAAACATATTGTGGACTCTTTCATTGGAATACATTAATTCAACCCTTATAGATGTAAAAAGTCAGCTTTTGTTTACGTTCAAGTCTACAACAAAACGGGTTGTTGCTTTTGTTTCAGGTGGAGAAAACCTGTGGCAGTAACTCCTCGGAGCTGCTCCTCTACCCCGCCACGGAACAGTCCAAAATACCCGCCCCTTCCCAGACCGTTAACAACTCTACCACCTCACCTGCTGAAGCCTCCCCGGTCCAGAAGAGGCCCCACATCAATCCTCTGGCGCAGTCTGGCTCCCACTCTCCCCGGTCTTCCCCGTCCCCCCAGTCTCCCCGGTCTTCCCCGTCCCCCCAGTCTCCCCGGTCTTCCCCGTCCCCCCAGTCTCCCTGGTCTTCCTCTTGGTCTCCCAGTCCTCCTTCCTCCCCGGCATCCCTCAGCCCTGATCTGAAGCAGAGACTGGAGGAGCTGCTGATGAAGTACTCCAGTGGTCTGTGGGCCCATGCACTGCCCAAACTCTTCCAGGACACATACAAAGTTAGTGACACACACTTTGATGCACATTTTGGGTGGATTCACACCAGCCCTGTTTAGTCCGCTTTGATCTAACTCTAGTCCAGTTTGTTTGGGGAAGTGTGAATACAGAATCAAACTTTGATGCAGACCAATAAGACAAACTCTGGTCCAGCTATGGTTTGGCTGAAGTGAACTCTGGTGTGGTTCGATTGTGTATATGAATGCCAAGCGGACTTGGTAAATACAACCAGAACAAAATTGATAGTCCAGCGCTAGTGGGTGAATTGACTTCTGTGTTTTTGCGAAAGAGAAATCCTCCAACCATTAAAATCTGATGCCACAGAGTTCAGTGTCAAAGCAAACCGCAGGAGCTGAAAATGTAACAAATGTTGCAATTTTGGTCCCCAATCCAACAAGTCTATAGGACTATCAGGTTTGAAAACACCCTCAATTTACCTACATGTGCAAATGTTGCTAATATCATTCTGTTATTGTTTTACAAGATTAAACTGCCCAGATATGTGCTGGAGAACCTTGACCTCCTCTCCGACATTTGCACCATCAACTATCCGATGTCTGACAACCCCCAGCGGGCCATCCTGTACAGGCGGAGCAGCGTCAGAGGGGAGGATGAGAACTGCAACAGGAGGAGCTCATCCACCACCAAAGAGGAGCTGAATGTGAGGACTGAGCTGAGGAGGAGTCTCAGCAACCACGAGGTGCCGACTCTGCAGATCCCCAAGGAGGAATATCCCTCCGTTCTGGTGATGGAGGCCACTAACACCAACACTGTTATACTGAGGTGGGAAGGAAGCCAATTATCCTTTTATGAACTGATGGAGCACGGACATCTCACTGTCCACTGCTCCTCCTCTGGCAGGTACATCGGCGAGGGTTACTCAGTGGCGCAGGACTCCATGGAGGACGAGATGAGGGAGTTTTATGGTTTAGACAAAAGCCAGCAAGCCCCTCTGTCTTCTACTTCTTCAGGCCAACTGGTCGCAGTCCGGGCTGAGGAAGAGGAGGAGATCCTGAGGGCACAAATATGTGAAGTCATGTCTGACAAAGTCAAGGTAAATGCACAAAATCAGGCAGCAACCAAAGATGAGAAACACTAAATAAGATCTTAACAAGTATTTTTGTCTAATTTCTAGGGCAAACATCTTTGTACACTTACAAGTACCTTGATGTAAAAGTACTACTTCCACCGGCAGATTATGTCACTTATAACAAGATATTTTCCCATGTCGCTAACACTAACATATTTGCACTAGAAACTAAAATACTTGGTAAGATTTCATGTTTTTGCAGGGTAACTCTTTTGTTGTTGCATCTGCAGGTCTATTATGTGGATCACGGCTTCTCAGAGGTGATCAGTAAAAGCAAAGTGTTGGAGCTGAATGAGAAGTTTTTCAAGCTGCCTTTCCAGGCAACCAAGTGTAAGCTAGCAGGTGAGTTACTAATGTGCCACTGAACCTTTTTCCACATTAAGGCACATTGATAACCACAAATACTAGTGAATTCAATTCAATTTGGTTCATTTATATTGCAACAATGCACAACAAATATTGTCTTTACAAAAAAGTTATTTCAACTTTTTTGTAAATACATTTCAATTAATCCTAGTTATCAAACAATACACTAATTTCAGGTTATTTTTCAAATTAGTTTGAGAAGTTTCTATCGAAGAAAACCCAGCGAATTGTAGAGTCAATGACTTTGCATGTAGCAACAGAGGAGAGGATAAACTCCACTTTTACAGGAAGCAACAAGAAGGGTATAGGTGTGAAGTGAAAGAAAATCATCCATGATTTCCTTGCAAAATGTAATGACTGTTATTTTTACAGCTAATCAGTAAAGTGTGGTATGCCCATGGTTAGAATCCCATTAAATCCAACCCACATCCTCAACTCTTATATCCCAGTTTCAACACACATGAATCAGAGAGCTGAATTATCTCCTCAACATTTCATGAAACACATTGAAGTTTGTGATTGTAGTGTAAAAATTACAGACAGAAAGGAGTTGGAATTAAAAACTGGTTTCACCGTTCCTGCTCAGGCCTGGAGCCGTTTTGTCAGGAGCCCGTGGTTCTGAAGACGTTTGAGGCGATGGCGAGTGGACGGATCCTCCTGGCCGAAATCTTAGAGCGAGGTCCCATCCCTCTGGTGGTCCTGTACGACACGTCTCAGGACGATGACGTGAACATCAATGCCGCCTGCATGAAATCCCTACAGGACAAGACGCTAGCGAGTCCGTTACAGGTACACAGGAGGCCGGGGTGTGTGTTCAGGTATGAGTTCACAGCAGCTAAATGTCTGTTTATCCCCAGGTGAACAGCGCCTATATGAATGTGACCGTCAGCAGTGTTTGCTCTGATGGGACCATTTACTGCCAGCTTCCCTCCAGAGGACTCGCTAAGCTGAATGAGATATTGGAGGAAATAGAGAATTACTTCCACACACAGGTAGCAAAACTGCAGTATGTTCCTCATTCTAACATCTTTTAAAAGAACAGAAAAGTTTTTATCATACAAAATATTTTTGTGGGGAGTTTGCTGTTTTTTTTACATTAATTTTGTGCAGCATTTTAAGTTTCTTTCAGTATGACGTGTGCTTTATAAATGAAATAGATTCGTGAAGGTCTCCAGATTTTGTATTTAAAATGCAGTTATATATCAAGGAGTTTTTGAATTAATCAGTTTATTCACTCAATTGAACAAATGTCATTAATTCACAAACACATGCACTTATAACGCTTGCTTTACATGAGTGAAAGGGGAGCAGGAAGAAGAGAATCGGTCCCTTAATCAATAATTACAAAATTCATTTTTGTAAATTAAATTTAATTAATGTTTGGGTTTGTATTTTTTATAACCGCTTTATAACTATAGTATACATTATATGTGCCATACTTATTTATTGATATAAAAGTATTTTTACTAGTATTATTATACAGAATCCTTAAAGTTGCTGTGCATATCGGCAACTAAACTAAATCGAACTAGAAGTTTAGTGGTGCCGTGTTGTTCTTCTCATGCAGTGTTGAGTACAGATAGAGATTAGGCCGATAATCCGGAGTAAAGACATTCCCAAGGAACTTAATCTGTTAGCAGCACAGGAAGCAGTTGCTTTTCTAGGTGCACCTCTGCCGTCCTTTAAAGCATTACTGCTTTACGTCAGGAGGAAGTCTGCAAATGTTCTTTTTGAGTCAATTTAAGACACAAACATTTAGAAGGGATTTAGACGAGCTCACATGAAACTACTGTCTTCAGAGACTAATCCTTTGTGTTCAATAATAATCTCTGTTAACCTCTGCTGAAGAAAATTGTCACTGCATGGAGGAGAAAATGCTAAGATAATTAATTAACCATTAGATGCTTCACAAATCTAATGCTTAGATTAGATTTCTATGATATATGACTGCATAGAAAAACTAATCCTGTCATTCAAGATTAGTTTTCAAACAGCTGCACAAAACCAGACAGGGAACAAACAAAAAGACAGAAAATTCTCATTAGGGATGGACATGATGTCTGCTTTTCTCCAGGTGACATCAGAGTTTCTGGTATCCAGGCCTTTTTGTGGGAAAGAATGTCTGGCTCGCTATAAAGGCAAATGGTCTCGTGTTGAGGTGAGACGGAAACAGATCAAACTGTAAAGTATCAAACAAATAGATACAGCTCATAATTATTCTCAAATTTAGAGTTAAAGGTGTAGTGAAAGCATAGATGTCGTCATGCAGGCTTTTGTCCCCAATGTTTTCCAACCCAGATCACCAACCTGCACGGCAGCAGAGTGGTGGACATCCTGTTCGTAGATGTGGGCGTCCAGGCTTCCGTAGAGGTGTTTGAGCTCAGAGAGATCCCGCCGCTGTTCCTCCGTGACCTCGTCTCCATCCCACCTCAGGTCCAACACTGAAAAGAAGTCAGTCACTGTCTTTGAAAATGTGGTTTTTATACAAAGTCATGTTCTAAACAACTCGTGCTCAGGCTGTGAAGTGCTGCCTAGCAGACCTGGCGGTCAGTGTGGGGTCCTGGTCTTCAGATGCTGTCCAATGGCTTCGAGAGAAAGTGTTAAACTCCTCAGACTGCAGCATGAAGGTGAGTTAAACTTTATGGTTTTGCCATTCACTTACAGATGAACTATACAGAAGATGGCCTTGTTGAAAATACCTTCTTTTACTATTCCAGAGTAATTAACACTTAGAAATGTGTTTTAACAATTTAATTAAAATTATAATGGGTTTAATTTCCCAAAAAGATTACAGTTGGTATGCTAATGTGCTAATAGTATAGCTAACATTTGTAACTCTCTAGCGTTTTCGCTAACACTTAAATGGCTTCCCTTAATTTAACTTTTTCTGAATAACTTGTAAAGCGTTAGTTTACTTCCTGTTTGGGTGTCAGAGAATTTTCTGTCGGTCTTGGGGAGCTGTAGAAATATGCCAAATTTCATAGCTGTACGATAAAGCAAGGTCATTCTGGAGGGTGTTTGAAAGTTGATCAAAAGTTCATGTTGCAACTTTTGCACAATTTCATTCACAAACCTCCACACTCCCAGGTTGTCAAAGTGGATGAAACCAAGCACTGCGTCTGTGTCCACCTGTTCACCGACAAGAACTTCCTCGACCCGACCCGCAGCGTCAACCACCAGATGGCCCAGTCCGACTTGTTCAAGCAGCAACCAGATGTCTTCCTGATCAGCCACAGGTCTCCGCTGCTGCTTTCCCACTCGGCTTCATGCAGCTCTCTTCTGATTAAGTTCTGTTTATGGTCACAGTAAAATGGGATTTTTCTGTTTATCTCATTTCACAGCCCGACCAAGATTTCTACAAACCCGTTTTCCTCCAAGACCTCGAGCAGCAGTGACTCCACCAGTAGCAGCCCGACTTCGGCTTCTGTCCCAGCCAAGCCTCATCCCAGGAGGACGCTGTCAGGACCTAAAGAAGGAGGAACCACAGCGTCCACCAGCCCTCCTGGAACACCATCATCACCTTCAGGCCTCCTCCAGCTGCCGCCACTGCTAGAGCTACCCCAAGTCGGTGAGAATAGAGAATGCAAAGCATAAATCCTGTAAAGAAAACCTCATTTTTTTTCTGGCATTCTTAATTAAAATGTTCCACCATTCAGTGCTGTCATTTTGTGTATTTACAGGACACAACATGGATGTGTACGTGTCTGTGGCTTGTCATCCAGGGCACTTTGTGCTGCAGCCCTGGAGAGACATGTACAAACTGGTGGTGCTGATGGGAGAAATGATACTTTCCTACAATAAAACTGAGGAGAAACCATTTAAAGTGGAGAAGAATCAGATTTATGCTGCGAAAATTGAAAACAAGTGAGCATTAACTTTATTTCATTAACAAACAGATACAAGCAGCTGTTTTTTTTTATTGAGAGCTTGGTAAAACTAGTTCTCTGTTCATATGAGTGAGAAACCTTAATATTTCTCCATCTACTTTGCAGTTGGCACCGTGTGTTGGTGAAGGGAGTTCTGACCAACGGGCTGGTTTCTGTTTATGAGCTGGACTATGGTAAACATGAGCTGGTCAGCTGCAGTCAGCTCCGGACGCTGACCAAGAAGTTCAGACAGCTGCCATTCCAGGGCATCCAGGCTCAGCTGGCTGGTGAGGAAGTTCAGGGTGCAACCTTTATAGTTTCACTATTTGTTTTTAATTTATGCTTAGCAGTCCAGTATCTTCTCATGTAATCCCAGTAAAATAAATGGATGTTTTTGGGTTAAATGGGTGTGATTACTTTAGGTAGACGCTGTATTTCTGTGGTTTGATGAGAAATTAAGTTTTGGATTTTGTTTTTAAATATTAAGCGGTGTCTGAAACTGCAACATAGGTCCAAAATCTCTTGGTAGATTAATAATTATATCAATAATTTGCACCTTAGGATGCATTTTTTTATTATTCCATGCTCTAGTATTAGATTTTGCCACAATCTTATCTCAGGTTTACTGACTGTTTCTTGCTTCTCCTGCAGGAGTGAAGCAGCGGCTGTGGTCAGAGGAAGCCTCCATCGTTTTCAGGAACCATGTGGAGAAGAAACCTCTGGTGGCCCAGCTGGAGGCCACGCAGGACGCCGTCAACCCGTGGGACAGGAAGCTGAGAGTCTTCCTGGTGGACACCTCGCACGAGGAACACGACGTCTGGATTCACGACATCATGGCTGAGTTTGCAGATGAGCAGAGCAACGAGCTGTAGACTCATGGCACCGAATCGGAGTTTCATTGTCTTTATAGCCAGCACTTCTGCTCTTTACTGAAGACTGGATGTAATAAAGTCAGGAAAATTTCAGGTTTGTAGTTGTTGTATAATAGGACTTAAAGAATAAACAAAACATAGAAAAGAAGGATTAATGACATCTAAATCAGCAACAATATAGAGATATAAACTAAATGAATTGGTTACTGATGTGGGTATAGCTATTATAGAAGTGTTGTGGTGAACTTTATTTTTTCTGCCATAAAATGAAATAGTTCTAAGAACTGTTGAAACAACCCTAAAAGCATACAGTACGGCTTTAACTGCATGCGCATCCTGTATCAATGTGAGCAATCTGAAGAACCTGAGCCCTAAAAAACAATGTGAGCATTATCACATGCTGGTTTAAACTTACCGTCATGCTGAAAAGAAAGCACACCCTCCTCCAGTTTTACATGTTAATGTGTGAATAACACAGACGCACAACAATTCAAAAAGATGAGTCCAGTATGGAAAAGTTATTCCCTAAAACATGAAATTCTAGTTTGCTATGTAAAGAGGGTGTACTTTGTTTTTTAACGGGGCTGTAGGTGTATTTGTTTACGAAGCCTGCTTATTGATGGTGTTTCTCAGTGTCACAAAGTTTACAAAAGTCAAAGTGAACATTCCCTGAAGAGGAGGATGAAATAAAAGAAAAAAATAAACCAAGAAGAAAGATCTTCTAAATCATATACTTAGCTGTAAATGGTTAAAATATGAAGACAAACCTGGACTGTATGGACAAATATGAAAACATTACTCTTGGAGGATCCTGGTCATCCTGCTTTGTAAATTAAAAAAATGATGCAATTATTTAACAGCTGATATTTCCATATTTGTGGAATTAAATAAGATCATTTTATAGACGGAGAGAAAAAGAATGAAATCGGAATTTAAAAATTGTTACAATAAGAAAGTATTTTATTCAAATTACAGTCTGCATTCATAATTGATATACTCTTTATGATGTCAAAATTAGACGTGACATTTGCAGTTATTGATTTTATTTTATTTTTGCAAAGTTCAAATGTTCAGCCCAAATATGGGAGTTTTGTGTCTTTTTTTTGTTTTTGTTTGTTTGTTTGTTTGCACAAAGTTAAAAACCTGAATATCCTCCAAGAGTAGATGTATAATTGGATATATATGATATATTATTTTTATTATTGGTTGTAATACAATTTAGTTCATATTTGGAAAGATTAAATTGAAACCTAATCAATGTTTTTACGTTAGACTTTTACAAGCTGTGAACTACGGAAACATAGTTTCAAAACATATATCTGAAGAACAAAACTCTTAATTTATGGGTGAAATATTATGTTTAAACCCATTTCCTGCCGTTAGGATGGATGCAACCAAGGTTTCTCTATATGCAAAAACTCCACTTTTTTCTTTTTTGTTTTGTGAGGGAGTGGGCATTACATGTGTTCACACTCCGCTGAAGTGTGCGAGCATATCTTAAAACTTAAAGTATGACTCAGAGTTGGTCACTTGTAGTGCTAACCTTCTGACAGACGGCCTTTTATTTGATCTCTGGTTTTAAAGAGTGCAGATTAGACCTGGTTTATAAGTGGATAATTTATATTTAACTTATACTATTTAGATGCTGATGCGAATGTAATAATTTCACATGGTTAAAAAAATTGTTTTCTGAATAAAGTGAGATTGTGAGGCTGATATAATCTCTCTAATCTTTGTTGCTATGAAGAAAACACAGACTCGTCACATTTGAATTTATTTATTAAAATAGCAAAAAAAGGGATTTTTTTTTTTTTTTACATATGACAAAACAACAAACTCAGTCACTTACTGAAATACCATTCAGCATGTTCAGCTTTCAGTACAATGCAAATCAAATCAATTAATAGGTTTTTTTTTTACAACTCCATAGTTGAACATTAAAAGTCTACATCCACATTACAAACAAAATCTTGTTTGAAAACAGCTGTATTTGTCTTCATTGAAGCGATTTATAAAATATCGGTTTATTTAATACAATTTTGTCCGTCTATAAGTGCTCGTCATAAGCCCATCTGGATGTTGCTTTGTGATTTCAGTGAATAGAAAGCATCATCACAAACTCTGAAAATGAAACAGAACAAAACAGAGTCAGAATTGTGGCCACGACCAGCATTGATGGAAAATGGAAAGTTTGATGACCTCCCACCTTCAAAGTCGATGTTTCCATCGGCATTAATGTCCAGCTCCTTCAGGATCTCCTCCAGCTCTCCCTTCTTCAGCTTCTCCCCCAGAAGACTTTTCAGAGCTTCCTTCAGCTCGTCCTGGTTTATTGTTCCATCTCCATCCAAGTCAAACTATTGTGAAGAAGAAAATTATGATTATGTATCTGAAATTTGCACTAATTTCTCTGTTCTCGATATACGGCTTTTGTTTTTTGGCAGTGAAATTTCATTTGAACAAACTTTTCTCTAATTGTTCTCATCTTTCCACTAATTTCACTGGATCTTTTTTAAGTAGCTGACCTGTACAAAGGCTGACTGGAGTTCCTTGAGTCCCAGCATGTTTGTGGTTTCTCCCATCATCCTCGGTCCCATCAATTCAATAAAATCTTCAAAGTCCATTAACCCGCCCACTAAAGGACAGACGGGAAAAAGACACAGCAAAAAAAAGTAGATTTTCACCACCTTTGATCCGCATGTTTCGTAAAATAAAAAGAGAATTAAAGGCAAATTAAACACGTTTAATTGGTTCAATCTTTATTTTGTTGATGATGAAAACTGGCGAAATCAAAGACGTGGTGAAAGTGGACTTTAATCAAAAGATTTGAAGGATTAAAAAGATTTAATGACAAACTTTATTTCAAATCAGAGACATTTTACTTGATCAAATTGGTCAAACATCAACAAATTTAACTAAAAGTGAGTGTAGCAAGATTTCTGAATGAAAATGTAAAGAGAAGAAAGCAGAAGAAAAGGACCGTATTAATTAAGACATATGTCAGTCCAGATTGTGCTATTCCAAGCGAAGAATCCTCTATTTCAAACAAAAACTCACTGCAGATCTGAGAGTTATCTTTGGTTGAAAATTCGAAACGTTTTCCCGTCAGACTCACTTCTCATCTTGATCTGTTGTACGATCTCCAGCAGCTCCATCTCGGTGGGCATGTATCCCATGGTCCTCATGCATTCAGCCACATCTTTGTAGTTCAGATAGCCGTCCTGGTCGTAGTCGAACTCCTTGAAGGCTTCTTGCAACTCTACGAAGTTTCAGAAAATATTCACAGCTCCAGGGATGCTTAATCATGTAGCTACAGCTTAAATGAGTATGAAGGATTTCATAAAAACTCTCTTAGCAAAAACTAAACGGGATAATACAATTAATGCACATGGGCTTTCATAACTAAACTGAAGGAAAATTTTATCATAAAAATCACACTATATGGAAATTAAGTGGTAATTCAACCTATTTTTGAAGGACTTCCACTATATTTTAACATTGAAAAAAAAGGATTTTAACTTTCTAACCACTCACAAGTTTCTGTTGCTGACATAAATACTGAGCTGCAGAAATGAGACTCACCGTCTATTTCAGCCTGAGCCAGTTCTCTTTCCTGATGAAACAGGAAATACAGTTTCATGGAAATAAAATGGGTGGTTTGATATCAAATTTAAACTAATAACAAAACATGAAAATCATAAAAAACAAATCTGTCGTTTTTCATTGTGACGAGTGGCTAAGTTACATTTATACCCAAAGCAGACAAAACATCATCAGTTAATAATTAAAACCACCCAAACACTTTACACGAAGGCTATTTTTAAGGACAAGCAAGTGGAGCTGGAGGACTTTTCTGGTGGATAACCTTAACAAACTGTGACATTAAGCCTTTACTAGAGAGCCACTAATGCAGCAGAGACACTAGGATCAGAGCCAGCAGCGTCAGACAGATCCGGAACATGCCATAAGACTTAGACCTTCAGACGATGGGGACGGTTAACTACTACTGTTTTTATTTTCTTATATATTCTGCATATGCATTTGTGTGGAGATAAAGAAATGTAACTGTGCGTGCAAAAACTTCTGCTGTTTAAGAAGATTAATGTAGTTTTCATTGAATGGTTTGCCGCATTGGCTACTTACGGCCCCAAAAACACTGTTGAGGATGGAGTTGTAAACTTTGTTCATGCTCTCTGTGTTTTTCTTGGCCTTCTTTGAGGATTTCTTTGGCGTCTCAGAAACTGAACCCGATGGGGAGTTTGTGGCTGTGCTAGTTTTAGAGCCACCATCTTTGCTGAAGAAAGTGAGAGAACAAACATTTCAAGTTGCTTGGCATTCTTAAAGCTATATTAATTTGAGATTACAAGAGTTCAGACCTACCCGTCTCCTAAGGCTGAATCGGCGGACGTTATGGAAGAGGTCCTGTCTGCTGCTTTGGACATGCTGTAATAAAGAGAGATTCAAGATATAAACAGCAAATACTCTCTATAGACTTACAAAAAAATAATTATATAGGCCGTTTTACTTCACTGCCACAACAGACATGGTTCTCCGTTATCACTCCAGACTGCTTACCTTGCTGAATCTCTAACCTAAGTGCCGGGAAAACGTCAGGGAGTTGAGATGCAGGAGCAGAGCGCTTCTCGGTCCGTCTTGGTCGTAAATGATTTCAGAGACTCCTGTCAGACATGATTTCTGTCCTCCTCTATGCCCTGTCACCTTTAGAGAGGCTTAGCAGGTGATTACCTGGCTAAACATGGAGCCAACAGTCAGAGAGCAAATCGTAGAACAGCAGGGTCAACCGACTGTACTTCTTTCTCAGAGGTCAGAGTTTTCCTGGTTCCTAATTGTTTGTGCATTTTAAATGATAAAGAGGGCATCATGAGTTGCTTTTACTGGGAATGCCGCCAGTTTGGTTTGACTGATCTTTGATGAAGCATCCTTTAGTAAGTGAAATCGTGACCACTGTTTTTGCAACTACCGGGACGTTTAATACCTTTTCATAGTAAAATCTTTGACTTTATTTAAATCTTTTAGTTTCTTAGCACAGATCTAACTTTCCAACTTATAGTCACAAACTTTCGGGAAAGGTCACTCTAGAAAAGAAATGCTAGCCTCCATCCCATGGATCGTTCATTGATCAGAGAGGGTGTGAGCAGGCCGTACATGAGGATAATTGACAGCGATAAGACTGGCTCTTATTGGTTGTTTTTGACAGAGCTGTGTATTTCTGCATTTAGCACTAGAAGAAGGGAGAGGAGCTTGATTTTTATTTTTTTTAAGATTATTTGCCTCCTGATAGTGTGATGACATCGCGACAGTTTTAACAAATAAAAATTAAATACAATTTCTAATGTTATAGATGGTGAATGTAACTAAAACGAAACTGTCAATGTTTAATACCGCTCTTGATTTTCAGAATTATATTCATGAGACATGCATATAATTTCATATGTTCATTTTGTTCCTAAAAGGTTTTGTGGAGATTTTTTAAAACAAAAATTCACTTTAATTTCTTGCCGTCTGATGATTCTGGTCTATCACCACTAGAGGGAGACAAAAGCTACATTTTCTATTATCCACAAATTTGTTGTAGTTTGTAATATCTATGCTCTTATCAAATATTTCCCTGGTATATATTGACGTTCAACGAGGAACATTCAATACATCACAAGTAATTTTATTGAGAAATATATAATTTATAAGTCAAGTTTATTTGAATAGCACATTTCAGAAACTTGGCAGTTCAAAGTTTGACCAAGATTTTTGTGGTTAAGCTCATTTTGTTGAACTTTTAGCTGAAACATCAAGATTTGAAAAATAAGATTTCTGTATGCCTCAAAAATTCAGACCACTGCTGGATTGTATTTTTATTTTTTGCATGTTGTTATTTTCCATTCAAGGCCAATGTAAAGATGTAAATACTGTATGGTGATGAATATAGCAGTAATTCTGAGTCAGAGTGGGTTTATGAAACTTTGCTCAATTTGTCACAGAAAGGTAAAGGAATTGTCTGAATATTCAGGTAAATGTGCCAGTAAGGCCTACGTGTTAAACTAGATTTATAAAACACAAGCATTCCATCAAGTCGGTTACTCTCACTGGTTTAAGAAAAGAAACAACTCTTGAAAAATCCAAGAACTTTATTTATAAAAAAGGAAATGATGCAGGCAAAGTTCACAAAGCTAAACAATAAACTACAAGCTCACAAGTACAAGTTTTCCATGATGATGTAAATGTGATAAGAGACAAATCTGTTCTGTCATCACCCAGCGCTATTTTCAGATTTCCTCTTTCCTGTGATTTATTCAGGAAAGTCACAGATGGCTCCATGTCCGGTAAATATGCTGCTTTTGCATAAAATTTGCCACACTTTTTGCGGCAGTTTCTTTTTTTGTTTTCAATCTGTGGCTTCATTTTGATCCTCTAGTTTAATCAGCTGCAAACCGGCAGCATTCATTAAAATCCATTAAGTGAAACGTAATCTGTACTTTTAATAATTGAAGGTTATAAAAGAGGGGGGAGTTCCAGTTGAAGGAAATGTAATCGGGATGATGTCAGTAGAACTGGAGTCTATCCTTCACACACACACACACACACCTGTAACCTTATGTACCAGGTATTGTTCTGATTTGTTACGAGACATTACACACATTCTTCTGGTTTTGTTTTACTTTTTCCTCCTGTTTCTGAATCATTCTACCCAACCTTCATCCTGCTTCCCTTTGATGTGTCATCAAATAGTCTTCCTCACCCCCTCGTCCTGCTTCTCCTTTCCCCCCATCTCTCTCCTCTCTCACACCCAGACCTTTCCCTTCCCGGCGCTCTCGCCTCCGTTTCTGCCGCCGCAGCAGCCGGTGCCCAGGCCGCGGTGCTGGGTGGCCGGCAGGTTCTTGTACACGGCCCGGCTGTACGGGATGAAGCACAGGCCCAGCTGGAGGTGTCGGGCCAGACGGCAGTACGCGGCCAACGCCAGGACCAGCAGAGGGGTGACCAGGAGGAAGCCCACCACCAACAGAGCCACGCAGCCTCCGTCGGTCAGCAGGTCGGAGCAGTAGGGGGTCGTGCCGTGGGGGCGAACCTGCCGACGAAGATCAGGAAAACCGCAGTGAGGGGTTTGGTAGAGGTACAGAACTGTGCAAAAGGCAGTTTCTCTTTTACTGCCTTAAATTCAATCCACTTTTTTCACTTCTGATACCGATACGGATATCTGAGGCTTAGTATCAGCTGACACCAATCCAATAAAGGAAACAGCCCTGAATTGAACGAAAACGTCCATTTTTTTAAAACCTACAGACATAAACAGAGTGAATTACAAACTTATTTGATATCTCTGCACCAGAACAGCACTCTTAAATACACCAATAGCTTTCAGAGTTTGGTCAAACATGTAAAAACAACACAACTTTAATTTATTCAGTCAGAGCAATTTGGAATATAACAGCCAAATGTGAAACAAATAAAGAAACTGAAACTGACTGCTTTGGTCAAACATGTAAAAATAAAGTCCAACAAACTTTCTTTCAAATGGTTCAGAAATTCAATTAGGAATTCCAGATATAATGTAAAATAAATAAAGTATAACGTCTCTCAGAGCACCAAGCATAGAATTAGACTGAATAGATCTGCCTTTATGGATCGACCACGTTGTGACTGACACCTGATTGGTTCATTCTTTGAATATCTTGACTGATGCAGATATTAACATCGGATCGGTGCATCTCTGGTATTTATAATTCTTAAGTGTTTCAGAATGTTTTCCAAGGTTTTTCCAGGATCTAAACAAATTTTCAAACAATTACTGGTTTTAATGGTTACCATGTTATGGTGTCTCATTACTATTGTTAAATTAACATTAAAAACTGTATTTTGTCTGTGTTAGCAAGCAGAAGAAAGAGGAAGTAAAGTTCACATATTAAACCCCAAAAGAGCACCAAGTGTCAAAGTTCACCACATTTTAGACTCTGTAGCTGAATAAGGAAGCTCTTTTGGGAGGTTTCTGTCCTCCTACATCCAGAAGGAAGCGCCACAAGCAGTTCTCTCTCTCCTGCCAGCATGAAGTGTGTTAGCTAGCAGCATGTGTGTGGTCTTCAGAATGGTGTGATTTGTCTGTTTCATTTGGTACCAGATTTATTGGACTGCTGGAATTTTAGCCAAAACGTTTGTTTTCACTCAGCAGAACAGCCAAAATGGAACTTTTAATGCAAGACTTTTTAAAAACTCAAGGAGCAATTACCTTGTAAAAAGCAGAGGGGGCAGTTACTAGTTCCACTTACTCAGTTACATTTATTAAGCGTGCTTAGTGTAATTTAATCTTAGTAATCCATTTGGTATATTTTTAACAGAGTTTAACAAAACTAATAATATTTAAAAGTGGGATGCCATTTTGTGATTCATGACATAGGCAAAAACATGGTTGTCACAATACCAGTGTGCACAATATTCATAAAGCAAAGCATTATGGAAAAACAAAGATTGAAAAAAAAACATTGGTTATTAATATTGACAATTTTACATATTCGACAGAAATGTTAAAAAAATGACAAATATCAGCTGACACCAATGCTAATGCCTGTATATCCTGCATCTCTTCACTGTTTGGAGTGTAATAACTGTTGCCCAATATATTCCAAGTGTTGTGAACTTACATTTTTCATGCTAATGTAATATCTAGCTAGATGTTAGAGATAACTGACATTGCTCAAACTGCTAACAGTCACAGAGTGATGGAAGCACAGATGAGGAAGAGAGGGAAGAAGTAAGTAGTGATGTATCCCATCTGATATTTTAAATAATATTGTCACCATTGCAAAATGTTCTAATATTGTGCAGCCCCAGTGTGAAGTAGCTATTTAAAAAAAAAAAGAAAATCTAAAAATAATTTCTCTGAAAATGATTAGGAGGTAAACATTAGAAAAAGTATAAATGAAGAAGACTGTGTTAAACCATCACAAGATGCAAATTATAAGGAAATGAGAGTTGCCTTAAGACTTTTGCACAGTTTAAGGGAAGAGGTCACAGATAAAAGCAGGAGATGACGCACTCCGTGTGGTATGTACGAGGTGAGGACAGGCGCTAGTTTGTAATCTGGAACGAAACGCTCACATTTACGGGCAGCTTTAAGAATCACCCTCTCAAAAATAAAACCCCTTTACGTAAAATGAATTAGGCTCAAACCTTATGGAGAACTATAAGGTCCCAATCTCTGTTTTCTCAACGTCTGAATGGTGCATGATGTTGAACACTTGTTGCTGAGCAATAACAGAGGGAGTGGGTGAAGAGGTGAAGGGATCACGATTTGAATGTGGGAGGGAAGCTGAGAGACAGATGGCCTGAATCATCCTTATCGGCCTTCGAGAGACGAATGTTTGAGTGTCCAAACAAAACGCAGAGAGCAGAAACGGTTTCCAGACCCTCAGCAGCATCGAAAATAAAACTGATAGCAGCAAATTTATTGCTTTGACTCAAATTAAATTCTGATTATTTTTTTTTTTGTATTTTAATATGCATTAAGTTATCCAACAAATACAGCTTTTGTTTGGTAGTACAACAAATACATATGAACAAAGTCGAAGCTTTATTCACATTCAGGAATAGGCCAGAAATTGCAGCAATTTGTAGCTAAATCCGCTGATGTTTTCTACAGGTAGTCAGTCACCAGCAGACTCGAATTAACTTTCACAGACCAGTGTGGGATGCTCCCCCTCTATCTCAAAGTCTTGAATCAATCCCAAATGTTGTGCTTGTATTTGCATTGGGAGATGTCAGTGCAGCACAAATGGCGAATCGTCAGGCTGCAAAAACAAAACAAAACCATCTGGGAGACAGCTGGAACATTAGGAGCGGCTAAATCAACATTTTTTTCTACATTTTGGGGAACAGAAGAAACTCTTAAGCTTCTTAAGATGCAACTGGATCTCTTTATATGTCCATGTAAAATTAAATATATCTGTACAGTTGCAGGAAAAGGAAAAGTTGTCCTAAATTTATCAGAGTTCACAGGGTTGGGGAGATTGATAACTATTTAAAATGTACATCGACTTGTTTAGAGATAATGTTGGTTTTATAAGACTTCCCAGATTGAAAGGCTACAAAAAAACAGCTCCTCTAATTCATTTCTGATGTCTTTCTGCCCTGGCTTTGTGTTAAACTCCTGATTTTATAGCGTTGCTCTCACTGATGATGGTCAGTCAGTCAACTGCGCAGGTTATTAGCTGCTGACATTTAGACTAAATCCAACAGACCCAGCAGGGTTTGACTTAGTTCTCTGATAAGAAGAATTAATGTCAGCTTCGTTAATCTGTTGTGAATTTTTGTGCCCTTTCAATTAGATTTAAATCAATTTACAATCTTTTAAATACTGGGTCATTTTAATGTTCTCCTAATGGAGAAATCTTGTAATTTGGTTTCTAAATTTGAGGTATCTGAAGTAAAATATTCTGTGTTTTTAAACTGGTTGAGTTTGAATCCTTTGTACTTTCTATTCTTTTGGTTTGTCTCGTTCTTCCAGCATGCCAGAGGCTGGATAATCCCCCTCTAATCTGATGTCACATGAGGTCTGATTGTGAGAGAACATGAGAACGGAGAGAATCCTGGTTTCTCTGGTCATTAAAGGGAGGTCGGCGATTAAAAAAAAAAAAAAAAACAGGAGTTTTTTGGACAAATCCACAAAGCCTGGATGACGTTTTGATCCAATTCAGGGTGATTAAAGCCAATAACACACAGGTAGTTTCTGTACAGATAACTTTTTACATTATTTTCTGTGTTTATTACTTAGCTGCAGGAAACCAGTTGCTCTTCCGGCTCCCTTGCTCCCTCCAGATTCCCATCTCCTCAACATCTGAGGGAACGTCAGATCCATCTGATTATTAAATCTCTCATCAGAGATGGAGCCAAAACTCCACCCTCCGCCTCAAGCAAAACTATTTCAAACTTCTGGATCAAAGTTATAAGATTAGCACTTTCAGATGTTTCATACAAGGATGGGATTAACCATCTTCCAGCCCCCTTGGAGTCTGGTGTTTAATTGCTATTTTATGCGATAGACAGAAAGTAATACATATTTGTAAATTGGTAAGAAAAATGTATGATTATATGTCAGTTTTTATTTGTAAAATGCCTGAAGATGATATTTGTTGTAAACTGCTGCTATTTAAAGAAACTGAACTGAATCTTTACATGTAAGCAACATGATGGTGTTCTGATCATAGGAGAACAAATCTGAACATTTTGAGCAGCCTGTTGTTTTTTTTTAATCAATCCACTTTCCAAATATGCATTAAGACTGCTGATCTATCAAAATTATTGTAGTGGTCGATTATAGTGTAAAAGTACACAACGTCACAGGTCAGTACATTTTCAGTTTGCTTCAATCAAGAAAACTTAATCAACTTAATCTTTTTCTACTTTGCTCAGCAGTAAACAAGGATTTTCTTTCATTTTGCAATTAATTAGATTTTCTTATGTTCTGAAACATAAGTGTATGTGGTTGGATTTTCTCCAATGATTAAGAGTACAGGACAGGCAAATTACACAACATGATAACCACTTGAAAACAGTCGAATTAATAATTAGTTGTAAGTAAGACCATGTCAACATTGAAGAATAAAACACATTTAAATCGCCTTGGTGTTGTTTTCATTTAGACATGTAGCTGCATGGTAGCTGAAGGCGGTATCGGTTCGGTACATGTTCATATCGAACCGACAGGACTGGAGTTTTTCGATATGAATGCATAAATCGTCTCTTTTTTTTTTTTTCTTACCGTAGAGTGACACAGGAAGCCAAACGCAACCATGACGATGGCCGGGGTCAGGATGGTGCCGAACACAACGGCGGCGAGGCAAGCGTTGATGGCCGCAATCACCAGGTTCTGGGCCGTCACCAACACCGAGCAGGCCCAGCAGTCCAGCGACCCGCGTAGCTCCAGTGGGGCCTCGCTCCCCCCAACGCCGCTCTCGGCTGCGGAATATGGAGGAGGTATGACCACACGCGACGGGGTTTCTCTACCTCCGCCCACAGCGGTGGTGGATGCCAGGGAGTTGGAATGGTGTAGATGCTGCTGGTGGTTGGAGTGGTGATGGAGGTGAGGCGGCAGCTCCTCAGAGAGGTCCAGGGCCTGGTGGTGGGCCCCCTTCTCCAGAGTGCTGCTCAGACTCATGATGATCTGTGCAGAGAAAAATAGAAAGAAAGAAAGAGGCAACAAATGTCAGGAGCTACAAGACAAAACGGGGTAAGTTTATCAAAGTTGCCTCTTTGACTTTGGGTTCATGAAGAGGTTAGATGTTTAATCTGTGAGGAAGTGTCTGAATCTCCCTGAGAGGTGATTGTCATCAGCAAGCTGACTGGATGAAAGGAAAGGGGCCCATAATTGCTATTTGCGTGGTGAAGAGATGAAACTGACATCAAGGTCAGGGTATGTTTGTGTTTTCTGGATGTGAAGTTGTTGCATATTTAAACAATAGATTTGTCTTTACTGTGCAAATGAATGTTGCTTGTCACTTTTTGCCACATTACAACCACAAATCACATATTTTACTGTGATTTTATGGAATAAACCAACACAAGGTAGAACATGCCTGAAATGGAAGGAAAATTATACACAGTTTTCCAGTTTGTTTGCTATGAAAACTTAGGGATGCATTTGTGTTTTCTCGAATACCCATAAATAAAACATGTGAAACTAATTTCCTTCAGAAGTCACCTGATAACTAAACTATGTGGCCCGGTGTGCAATTTAGTCTCAGTATAAATTCTGACGGAGGGTTAGGGATTATGGTTAGGGTTGTTATTATGGTCCAGTCAAAGTCCAGACCAAAAACCAGTTGAGAATTTGTGGCAAGACTTAAAGATTCATCTTCACAGATGTTCTCCATCAAATCTGACTCAGCTTTAGCTATTTTAAAAGGAAGAAAAGACAACAATTAAAAAAAATAAATAAAAATACTCCAAATGATTTGCAGCTGTAATTACATGAGAGGAAGTGGTTCTACAGAACATTGTGTCAATACAAATTTAGTTTTAAAGAAAAACAAATTGGAAAATCTTGTTACCTCACTGTTCGTCTTCACAATTATGCACTACTAAATGTTGATTTTTCACATAAAATTCCCAGCAAAATACATAAACATTTGAAGTTGCAACATAAAAAATAGTATGAAAAGAGTTTATAGGGGCTAATATCTTACTGCAGAGTACTGCCTTAGTCTGCATACCATACATTTAGATATTGATATAATGTGTTAGATTATCTAGTAGACAAGAACAGTTTTATTACTGCTGCTTTTACTGAAGAATGTCAGCAGAATTAGATTTACAACCTCATTCGACCACATTTTTGGATGAGACTTTTTGAGTTCGCCAATGTTCATGTTTCCAAACTCTGATCATGCCAGAGTTTTAGTGGATGTTCTGGTTGGATCCAAGATTCTTTAGTTTGCATTCATCCTGGTTTTGGACAGATTTTTTTCTCTCTTTTTTTTGTGATAAGCAGCTGTGTCTGGTACAGGATATCCTCACCTCTGGAGGGTCATGAGACAAGAGAAACAGATTAAAAAGCTGCAAATAAAAGATTCCACTCTTGTTACTATATCAGTGTTTTGATACTAAAATGCAGGGAATTTGTATCGGACCTCAATTTAAGATCGTAAAGACTGATTCTTCTGCGACTGCAGAAAAAGACTAACTCCAATCCATCCAACATTCAGTTGAACTCAGACAACATCGATTATTTATTCATTTTGATTTTTGTTTAAGTAAATCTACTATGTTTTTCTCCCTGCATTCATATTTGTCTTTAAAGTGCTTTGAGATGACACCAGTTGTGAATTCGCCCTATGCTGAAAACAGAAGAGGGCCGAGAACTGACCCCTGTGGCGCAACATGAACTGAGTTGATCTGTGTCTTTCATACATTGAATTGGTGTTTGATTATGAGACAAAACGATCATGGAGCTACAGCAGTTAGAGCTTAAAATGAAATTGATAAGAAATATCGTGGAGAGCACCATAAACCAAACATTAAGAATCAACCGGGTTGTTTTTTTCTAAACCCTTGTTAAAATAAGATCAGGTCGAGTGAATGACTAATTAGAAAATATTAGTGTGATGTAACCTGTTTGTTTCAACGTGCCCCTAGACTATTGTTGTCCCAAGTGTTGTGAGGTGGAAGGTCACAGAGGAAGGCCTGGCAGGAAGGTCCATTCGCGCTCATTCTTGTGTTTGTGACTCAGTCGTACCGCACTCCACCCCTTTTACCTCCTACTACTGTCTGAGAAACCGTTTCTCTTCATAACATGCATAAGCTTTAACTTAGAAGATACAGATTACGAGAACAATTCATATTAATTCATGCCTTCATGATAAAATGCAGGGTGAAATTTTCAAACTTTCTTGAAATTGATTGGAAATTGTATGCAAATATGGTAATTATCATTTTAGAAAAATAAAATTATTGGTGCTAAATCTGTAAGTTTGCCCTCGACTAGAGTATTGACATTAATATCCCTGACATTTCTAACCAAATGTAGAGAGAATCGAACTAAAAAAATTACACTCTAAAATAGGTGTCACTTTCTTTTTGCCGTTAATTTTGCTCTTTGTCTTTCATTCAGAATAACTTACATAATTAAATGTTTAGGCAAATGTTGATTAGATGACGAACCTAAAATATCAAATTGAGGAAATTTCATCTTCCCCTAGGTGTTGCTGGTTTTCCTTGAAGTCTAACCTGCTGATTCAAAATTAGTGATTAAATTAATTTTAGTTTTTAAAATAAATCTAAATACTATGGCAGAAAAAACTAATCTGTAAATGAAGGAATTACCATTTTTTTCCCCATTCAAATCTTTTTCTTTTGGTGTTTTGTCGGCACAACTGATCAAAAGAAAAATGTCAATATCTCACCAACTGCTTTTGTATTAAAATTGTTTTGGTTTTTTTTAGTTTTATTTCTTAGTCAAGAAAAGTGAAAATTTTTATTTGACTTTTTATTCTCTCCCTTTTGCATAATTTATAAGGTCAGTCAGTAAAACAATAAGAACCTTCAAACAACACTTTTAAGATGACGCCAACATACAGTAGAGAGACTAACTGCGGGCTGTCGGGCTGCAGCGCATCCTATCTGTTCTTCTTTCTCCGTGTGACATTAATCTGAGCCAAATTAGCTCCAAATGTTTCTGTTTCTCTAAAACTCTTAGACCTGAAAATCCGCTTGGAACGTGCAGACGTTTGTTTTTTTTTCCCAGATCAGATGTGCGGAGAAATGTAAGGAAATGGGAGAGATGCTGCAGCTCTTGTACTCACGTTGTGATGTGTGGCCCGTTGGACCTCTGGCAGTTCCTCCTCCAGATTTGCTTCTCGTCGGGATGACTGCAGGTCACTTGGTTTCTCTGCTCGGCTCAACGACACTCTTTCTTCTTTCAGTTGTTTTTCCTGCTTTTTTCTCTCTTATGATTTAGTTTTTTCTGGTGGTTTCCAGCTGCTCCCCGCTTCTTCTGGTTTTTCTCTCCTTTATCTCAGTTGTCGGCCACTATATTCTCCTTCTTTTTGTCCTAGTTGCAACTTTAAATTAGTTGCTAACACCGTGTGCACAGATGCTGATGAAAACACTAGCTCTCACAGTTCCTCTGGTCTTTGTTTTAAGTATGTCAAACTTTTACCTCCGCCTCTTTTACCCCCTGCCCACCCATCTGATTGCGCCCACATCCAGCCCACTTTTTCTCCCCTCCCATCAGACTTATCAGCCTCTCTCCAGCGGCTCCTCTCAGTGAACGCATTCCACCGCTCATATCCAGAACATGCTGCCCCCCCCTCTCCCTGCTGCAGTGGGGGCTGCGTACGTCTTTTAGGGGTCAGCATGGGGCGGCAGGCCTGATAAGTTGAGGTTCAGGAGAGTAGAAAACAGGGGGGAAGGGCCGCTCAGTCAGACTTTTGGTGTGTCTCCTCACAGCTATGGAGCAGACGAATCAACGCTGCTGAAATATATGTTGGTTAGTGTTCGGTTTGGTGGATCAACTTCTTTCAAAGCAACTTTTCAGGTACTCTTCCAAAATCTCAGTGAAAATAAAGCGCAAAACATCCAAAGCCAGCTACAGGGTGTTCATTTCCTCACATTACATTCAGAGATGACATTGGATTGCATTTTATCAGTGCAGTATAAATGTGTTGCTATTGCAAAGAACTGCTGGGATGCAATAAAGTTTTCCACACACCATGCATTCAACATCCTGCTTTAAAGTAGTTTGTTTAGATCCTTTTTAGAGAATTTGACCACAGTTCATATAAATCTGGACGTCAATGTAGCGTTTTGTGGACGTTGAAATAACGGGAAAGAAGAAAAATTAGAAAAATGTGGGTTCATCGATGTCGTGATTAAAATATATCATATGTATTATCACGATTTCTAAATGCAGCCATCAGTTTCAGTACGTGTTATTTGGAAGTTTTGCTATTGATCAACACAAATAAGTGCAAATATAAAGAAGGAAAACAATAAGGCGTTATAATAAAAAAATATATATATTGTTACGTCATGTGTTGCAGCTTCTTTTTCTCTGATACCCTTAAATAAAATTAACATTCCTGAAATACCAATAGAAGAAAATGTATGCGTTTTTGCAAAGGTTTTATGTTTTTCTTTTCAAACTAAAAAGTTGTAGGGTTGTTAATAGGGTGTTGTGTTGAAATATGAATGCATTATCTGCAGCTTCTTTGTAGTAGTGAAGCAAGAAGAACAAGATCCCCAGAGATGGAGGAGGACAAAAAAATGAGTCGGATGATAAAACATCAGAGCATAAGCTCAATAATTACATCCTGATTTTCCACCCTTTTTCCTTTGCTTTGAGCTTTGCAATGTTTATTTACACGATGTGACCACCATCGTCCACATAAACTCCCCGTCCTCCAAAAACGACCCGAGAAACACTAAAGGGTCAGAGGTCAAACCCGACACATCCAGTTTTTTTTCCCCCTCTTTTCTCGTCAGAAGAGATGAGATAGCTTCTTTGCGATCTTTGCTCCCATGCTTTGCGAGAGCAGCATAAACAAACTTCAAAGTTGTGACCATCGTGATTGCGCCAGTGGAACGTGATTGGACGGCCCAAGTGTTTTGTCTTGGCAGCGAGGAGGACGTGAACTCTTATCACCACCTGCCTGCAGCAGGGTGGACAGATATACGGACGGAGGTGGTCTTCCTTTGTGTTTTCAAAGCAGGATTTCCTCCTGCTTGTCCCTCTGCTGCCCCTTTGGCCTGCAGCGTGACCCCACAACGCGGCCACCTGCCAAATATGTCGTTTCACATCAGAACCGAAATTTAAGCCCGCAAACAAGCGGCAGAAACCGGGATAATGCAGAGATTTCTTTGTCGACGGCTCTTTAAACCTTGATGTCAAATGTCACAATCATCGCATCGTCGACATACGTCTGATGGAGCGAACAGGAATCATGAGGTTATTGTTGCCCTTGGAGCGAATTACATCCTGGTACATTTCTGTTTTAAAAAGCAAACTTTAGTCGTCTGTTTTCTTTCTGTGAGCCCAAGAAATGTAATCCCGCCTGTGGATTATCAGGGAGGAAACTGAGCTCTGACGGTTTTGTTACCGCTCTCCACTTTTTCCTGCTCTGCTATCGAGGAAGTTTGGCTGCTTGTATAATCTCCTTCCTCAGTTTACACATGGAAACATTTTTTTTTTCACTCATATTTTCATTGTAACCAACAGCATTCCCAGGCTAAAGAAACAATCCGAACAGATGTATTTCAAAGTCTCATATAAATGATAGTATGCAGATATATGGAGTTGCAATGGTAAATTGTTGAATTAATTTGTAGGATTTAAACCATAACGATGAATAGAAATTATTTTTATTTTTTTGCTACATAAACTTTTAGGGCTGTACAATTAATCAACAACAATGTATTTACAGTACACACTGATTTTCAGACTAGAAAATCAGTAGATAATATGTCTGATAAAATTTTCAATAATTTCAATGGACTCTGATCCAGAACCACACAGCATTCTGGGAGATGTAGGCAGAGGAAAGTTTAGGTGCTCTACCTCTCACAGCCAGCTGAGCAAGGTTAGTGGCAACAACCTTGCTCCCTCCTTGGTTACCTAGCAACTTGCTCCCTCCTTGGTTACCTAGCAACAACCTGTTGAGTTTCAGGTTTCGCTATTGTGCCTCATAAATACTTAAAAATAAATAGAGGGAAGAAAATGAATATTGTAAATATTTTTAACACCATTGCCAAAAAAAAAAAAAAAAAATCAAAAACAACTTCAAAATCCTGGAAAGACTGATTAATGTGAAAGGATATTTAATTTTAAAAAGTATCAAAAGTAGCGACAGCTAATTATTAACATTTTTACTGTTTGCTAATGTCTTTTATTAAGACTTTCTGACTGAAGCTGCCCTTGAAAACATTTATGATCTTGATATGACCCTAAAAGAAAGTTAGTTCTTGCAAAGTGTTCGCCCTGGTAGCAGCTGAGAAAGGTAAAAAGTAATAGAAAGTGACCCAGATGAGAGTTTTTCCACTGGTTCTAAGCAGATGTCTTACTTGCTTACTTCTGCAAATATTAACACTAAATCATATGATCTCAGCATCAAGCTAAACAATTGAATATGGTGAACTTTTTCACTGATGAAAACAGGGAAAGACAGACCATTGGCCTGGATTTATCAAGTGTTTATTTAATTGTCATAGTAATGTCACACAAATTCACAAGTGTTTAAGACATGTCTGGCTCAGTTTGGTGTGTGTGTCTGCAAGTAGGTCTGTGTGAATTCGCTAAAACAGTGCAGTTATAAATAAATGACCACAAAGAGAAGGAAAAGGTAATATTGCAACAGGAAAAATAGATTTCTCAATTTTAGAGGACAAAAAAAATAGTTCAAGAGAACATTTAGCACCATCTATCCCATTATATTCAACAAATATCATAAAAATCTTGTCTAAAAGCCCCCTACGTAGTAAAAAAAAAAAATTTTTACCAATTCTCAAAACACTTTGGAAAAATTAGTTGTTTTTTTTTCCTTAATGAGGATACAAACACAGCATTCCATTAGTCATCTCTACGTGAGCAGTGTGTCTATCATCTACAGGAAAGGTGGTGTTATATTCAAGATAAAGGTTTAATTCAATATATATCAGGAGAGAAAAGGCAGAGGTCGAGAGGCAAGCACCAGGAAAACGGCACCCTCCACCGCCACAGAGATGCCTCCACGTTTCAGTTCTTACAAAGCAGTCACCGTGTCAAAAATAAAAAATAAAAAATGAGGAAAAACAATGTACAATTCATCAAAAAGGGAGAACATTAATATCCAATAAATAGAGAAAACATTTTTTAAATTAAATGTACAATTGCTAAAAAAAAAAAAATAACTGCATACTGAAAAGAGAGTTACAGCACAAACCAGATTTTTCTTTCTTTTTTTTTTTTTTCTGGACAAAGTTCATACAGAGTTAGAAAAAACAGAACAAAAGACCTGATGATGTGTGACAGCTGAGTATTAATCTCCAGAAGAAATAAAGTATAATTCATAGGAACAAGATTTACAACAAATACAAGCATCTGAAAAAAACCCAAAAAACCAACCAACTCAACCCCTCCCCTTAAAAAAACTGTTGCTAAAACCCGTATCTTTTGAAGCATTCCAAAAAATTGTAATTTTTAAAATACTTAATGCTTTAGAAAAATGTTCATATCTCTATTATTAGTAATTTCATTTTCTTTCTTTTCTAAATACAAGGCCAATGTGGTATATATCTAGGCTGATCTAGTTTAGAAAAACAAACTGAAACAATAAATTATTTAGAAAAAGACAGCACCCCACGAAATTTTCAAACGGCATGTACAAATTTCAGTATTCAAGACGAAAAAAAAAAAAAAGCGCCATTGAAACAGTTTCTCCTCCACAGTTTGTTCAATGGCAGCACCAGCTGCCCTGCTGCCAGGGTTCCTGCTTCAGAGCACCATCTGAGAGTAAACTGGGATTTTGATGGCGGCTTGTTTCTTTTCTTTTTTTTTCCACTTTTGATTCTGTAAACAGTAACAAGTAAACGTATTCGGCTGGATGATCAGCAAATCGTTGCAGTAGCAAAAAAATAATAATAATAATGAAATGGTGGGCTTAGAAACCAAAGTGAAAACTGTCTTTATTTTTTTTTTTTCTTGTCCTGGCGCTGCAGGAGTTTTGGTTATGGCTGAGGAGACCCAGAGGGGGAGCTCTGTCACCGAGAGGAGGACGCCTGGTGAGAAAAACAAAAACAGCAGCAGTTAAGACGGTTGCTCTGAGACAGAGGATTCTCCGTTCGGAACGAATCGGAGCTGGAAAGGTTTGCTCACCAAGACGAAGGAGTCGTATGCGTTCATGAGCTCCTCTATGCGGTACTGCTCCAGCACCACGACGTTGTTCAGGTTGGGGCTGCGCTGTCGGGTGCAGTCCTCACAGTGAACCACATACGTCTTCCTGCTGCTGCTCTCACACGTCACAAACAGCAAGTTGAACACCTCCACCTGTGGCAGAAGGAGTTTGTTTCGCACGTTAGCACACAGCAGAAATCGTTAGGCATCGTTGCAGTGGCCTCGATTATGTTTGTAAAGCCCAAAAAATATTCGTTTAATGTGATATTGGTACGACTTAGCAACATTGCATAGTCGCCTTTTTGATATTGAATTCTGTTTTTAGATGAGGTCATTTTAGTTAATTTCTGATGAATTATGGACATAAACACCTATAAATGTTTAAACTGCCCCCTATTTTAACCAGATAAGTCCTATAATCTTGATCAAACTAAAATAAACTCCGGTATGTAGATAATTATTAGTCACAAAGCCGCATTTTCCTGTCGTCTGATTTTTTAAAAATGATTATTTAAAAGAAATTTAAAATTAAGTCTAGACTAATTTAAATACAGTACAAACAAAACGTAGGTCTGGATCAGGGATCTACAACCCTTAGAAACAACACAGGCATTTTTTTCTTAAAAAAAACAAACAAACGATTTAGAGCCACAAATGTCACATGATATTTAAAAAGAAAACTTATGATTTTTAATATAGAATTTTTTTGAAGAACTAAGATTTTATTTCTGCTTTCTGCTTTTAAATGGTGAAAAAACTTTTGAATGAGCAGGGATACATTTCCCTCTGTGGGATGTTGATATTTGTGGAAATTTATGCTTAAAAAAGCCAGGAGTTTCTAACCTGAAGACAAGAAAAATATATAATTTTTCCTTTACCCATTAGGACCCAATTGTAGATAAGAAAACCTCCATTTGAGAAATTTTAAGTCTGTAGAGTACTGGGTACTTTGGGTTAATTTTTTACATTTCCAGTGAATATAGTTAGCTTCATTGAATTAACGCAACTAAGTCTTGAAATGCAAGACGTTTCGGAGGCGTTGACCAATAAATACTCACATCACACTCGTTGCAGTAATAGGCAGGCTCATCTTTGACTCGACTCTGATAGGAAATCTTCTTTCCCTCAGCTACCAGTTGGTCCCGTAGGATCTGGATGTGTTTCATGGACTGCAGCAGGCAGTGTCTGGAAAGAAGTTGGAAAATGTTTCTTTAAAGTGGCTTTGGATGGTTTATGTTTCATATGTAGCTGTGGAATAACTTCTCAGTTTGTTAAGTTTAATCTGTTCTTACTTGATCAGTTTGTAGGTGTCTGGATCGGAGATCTTGACAGTGCGGGCCACATTCCAGGAAACATGAATCATAGGAACGATGGATTTGACTTTCTTCACTTCGTTCCACTCAAACCTCTCCAGGGCCAGTTGGTACTGGTAGCCTGTCGGCATAATTTTGAACAATGAGACAAAGATTCTTGCAGATTCAATCTACGTTAAGCCACTAGAGGGCGCCCCCTTACCGTTGAGAGGTCCGACGTTCCAGGCAATGTTGTTACACCAACCCACGGCCTGCACCCAGTGAACAGTACCGGCATTGATCCACACCAAGTCTCCGGGCCGCTGGATGAAGCGATAAACAGGGATGTTGGCGCTGTACAGGTCCTCCAACACCGGCCACCAGGACCCTGTTAAGTAGTCCACTCCATGCCTGATGAGAGAAGTGAAAAGATTTGTAATTAACTGAATTATTGAAATATTTGATTACAAAATCATCATGCTATCTTCCTCTGCTCACTTTTCACAGAAGTCATTGATGGCCTCCCAGTAGTCTTCATGCACAGAGAACCACTCGCAGTCCCCAGGGCCGATGTTGATGTTCACTGAGCAGAAGTTATTATTTTCCTGGTGACCTGTTGAACAAAACCACATTATATCAGCAGCAGTATTGGTTTATTGACCTGGGGGAAAAAAAAGAAGTTTTTCTGTGTTGTAACATTTTTCTGCCATGTCTGAGAGTCGTTTACCAGGCGTCCGGCTGCCAGGAACCTTCATGTAGAGCTGGACGGTGTTCATGCCGAGGATGGTGTGTCCAACGTGGCTCAGCATGTTCCCACTGGAGGCGACGCGCATAAATGCTGGAAGCTTCTGCAGCTCCTGAAGCTGGGCCTTCCACCTGAGCAGAGGTAACTCATATGAAGCCTGCTTTCAGCAAACATTATTTGCATACCAAATGTTTCAAAAAGTTGTAGTCAGAACTGGACATGAATGTCATCGATTTTGGGCTTCGAATGAGTCAAACTTATATATTCATCTCTGATGTTTAAATAAACGCCCAGTAACGAATGGCACCACGTGCTCTCTTTAGCCACCAACATCCCTAAAAAAGCAAATAAAAATTGAGCTTCTGCTTACCTTTTGGGATCAGACAGGTCGATATTTGTGCCGAATTTGATGATCTTTCCAACAGGCTTCTGCTCTCCACTAAAAAAAACATTGGTGTTAGAACATGATTCCAATCTTTTCAATCTCTATCGCATTTAGTGCCGTACATACTTGTTGCTCTCTTTGGAGCCGTCTTTGTTAGCATCAGCACCAACTAGTGGCTTCTTCTCGTCGTCTTCGTCCTCCTCGTCGCTGCCTTTCTCTTCCTGGAGGCTCTCTTGGAAGCTGGAGGCCTGGTACTGGGCATACTTGGCGATGGTGGTGTAGGAGCGGCTGCTTTCGCACGGCCACGTCTGACCCGTGCCGCTGGCGTTCCAGTTTTCATCTGCAGGCTGCTGCACCTGAGTCCTCACCTCAACCGCTTGGTCTGCGCTTGCTTCCACCAGAGACTTTGTGGAAAAGAGTCCCAAGTCTGAAAACATTGAGAAAGAATGTTAGACATCTAGAACAATGAAAGATTATAAGAAAGTCTGTTCCCATGAATATTAGTGATGACTTGAGACATTTCTACAAGTCAATATTTCAGTGTAATTTGGGCTAAGTAAAGCACTCTTCACTGAAGATGTTCCTACTGAAAGAAAAAAACTCAAAGCTAAATACTTTTGGTGATAGTGGGGATGTTTAAAGCGAAGTCTGTCATAGCCATCTAAATACACTTTTTTTGTTTTGGATGTGAGACAGAGAGAGACGGAGAGAGAAAAACAGAGAGAGACAGAGCAAGACCACAGGAGATAACAGGAAGTCTAAATGTGGTACATCAAAGATCCTGTTTTGGAAGTTACCGACTTCTAATCTTGAGGAAGGTGATTGAGAGTCAGAATCTACATTCTCTTATGAATACAAACTGATGGGGTTTTTTTCCAGTGTAATGTTGCCACTTTCTAGGCTAAAGCAATATTTTCTATGTTTTTGATAGGGTGCATCGACAAATCGAGCCTAATGTCCTTAATTTTGGGTGACGGGTTTGGTAACGTACTGAGTCGAAGAGATCCAGCTAGTCCCCTAATGACAGTAACAGGATTCTTTGGGTCTGTGCAGAACTGCAGCAGGACCGGAGAGAAGGCATCCCTCTTGCTCTCCAACTGCAAAGAAGAAAAAGTGATTCTTAGTCACCACAAGATGGCAGCACATGCTTTCATTGCTGTGGCCTTCTAACTTAACACACCATGCTACAGATCAGAAATACAAAGTGTGTTAAAAAGTTGACATACATATATGCTGGGTGTGGGGGGGTTGAGTTTCTCCCTAGGAATGGGTTCATCTGTGCTTATGATGGGTTTAACAGAGAAGGCTTGCAGCAGAAACGACTCTTTGAATTTCCCTTTGATACGAGCCGACCTGAAATCACAAGGAGGCAGGAACAAAATAAATGTGGATATACTTTAGAGTTTGATAGTTAAAAATACTGTTGAAGCTCTTTGAAAACACCTGAACTTCCATGTGAACTTACTTGCAGGAGCGGATAACCTCACTTGCAGTGTTCTTGATGCTGATTTCTGCGAGAGGAATCCTCTTCTCCTCCACCTCAGAGGCGATGAATGTCTCCCTGTCCCCGCTTTCCACCTTGATGAGCCGAATCTTCAGCTCCTTGGGCGGCCCGTCCGAAAGCGCCTTTAATTTCATTAAGTCTTTGGAACCTAATAACGAGCCGGGGTCTGTGCCATTTTTGTGTTCAGAAGACACTTCCCCTGAACTCGAGGTCCATGCTGCACGCTCGCTAGAGGAGCCGGCGCCATCTTTCCGTTTCTTTTTATCCGATTCACAATGAACCCGATCCTTCTCAGATTCTCGCCTCTGGAGATTGAGATCACCCAGCACTCTCCGGTGTTTTTTCTCTTTGTGGCTCTTGCCGTCTCTGTGGCGTTTGTGGCTGGAGCTGGAGGATGACGACGAAGAAGAAGCATCGTCTCTCTTCTCTCTGTGCTTCTTCCTTTCCTTCTTGTCCTCGTGTTTCCTGCTGCTGTGGCTGTGACCATGTTTTCTTTTCTTGTCTTTGTGCTCCTTCACTTTCTCAGGTTTGTGAAAGTGCAGCTGTCTGTCCTCTGACTTCACTTGACGGTTGGATCTATCAAGTGAATGTCGACACAGCATGACTTCACAGCTCTTTCCCAGTTCCTTCAGTGAAGACTCTGAGATGGTGGTCAGCTCTTGTTCTTTCTTGATTACCTTAATGGGCTTTATGGTTTTCCTCTCCTCCATGGAGTTCACCCTTTCCTCCATCTCTCCCTCATCTGTCCACACGTCACTGTCATCTGTTTTAATCTTCTTATCCTCCAGTAGTGAATGAGGAAAGGATTTCTGAGATGGGACAGCAGGACTGAATGGTGGACTTGTTGAATCAGACGTGGGAGAACTGCCTTGCTGCTGGCGGCAGATATCAGGGCCAAGCGACAGCGAGGAGGAATATTTGACACCAACCACAGCGGATGGAGGTGGTCTCCCAAAAGGCCCTCCTCGATAAGCATACTTCTGGCTTTCCAACAGTGTTGCCAAAGACTTAAACGTACTATTTACCCCCGTCTGATGGAGGTGGGGTCTTTGAGGAGGCGGAGAACAAGACGGGGCCTCAGAGTCCTCCTCAGATTCTTCATCAGCTTCGCTTCTGATCTGCTCTGGGAGGCCATAGAGCTTAGCTAGGTCACTGTGGCGGTAGTTTGTATTCCCTACTCCAATTTCCATGTCCACAGTTGGCTTGGTCCTCAGAGGAACGCTTGGGGCAGCCTTATGGTAGTCCTCCTCTTCCTCAAGGGATGAGGTTCGGCTACAAGGCGATGCCAGAGAGCCTTGCCGGCTGAGCACAGGTGGGCTTGGATTTGATCCCAAATCTTCCTGATTAGGCTGATGCTTTGTGGCTGGGATCAGGTCTGGGGCACACAGGTAGCTTTTCATGGGATCAGCACCTGGGATAAAGTTATGTAAGAGAGCTGCACACCCATTCTTCTCACTGCTGTACATTTCCTCCTCTTTTTTGATCGATTCATCCAGCATTGCCATAATGTTAGCCAGACCATCAGGGAGCATTGTGGACATTTCAGAGGGCTCCTCCTCAAACTGAGCACTGTCCGATTCAGTACCATTGTTTTCCCAACTGCTTTCAGTCAACTTCTTGTTGATTCCTCTGGCGACGGCTGAGTTTGATGACAGAGGCGGCAAGGGGAGGTTGTCTCTAGAAAATGCCTGATAAAGTTTGGGAGGTTCTCTAATTGCCAAGGTAGGGAGGTCTCTCTCCCTGCCGGAGTCTTTGGATTGGTTGGGTGCTGCTTGCATTGCTGGGGGTTTGCTGGGGAGTACGGGCTGGTTCATCCCTGAGGTATTGAGTGTTGAGGGAATAAATGTTGCGCCACCGCTGCCATTACTCCCCATCTCCCTGAGCCGCTGCTTTTCTCTGGCGTACTCAGTCTGAGGTGTGAGGGGAGGAGGGCGTAGCCTCTCTGTGGGATTGCTGGGGATCTGGGCAGTCGGAGCGGGAGGTACACCGCCACGGCTGAGCCAGGGGTACGGAGGTGACGCCTGGGATATGGAGGGTGGTGCAGCTGAGGGAGGTGTAGGAACGGAGAGTGGAGGAGGTGGGGGCACTGTGGGTGTGTTTCCAGAGAGAAGTCTTTCCAGGTTTTCAATGGCAGTCTGCTCTTTTCCTTTAGCACTGCAGAGGCTTTCCTCTTTCTTCTGCTCCATCCTTCTTTCCTCCTCAAGTTTTCTCTTCTCCTCCTTAGCCCTTTCAATTTCTCTCTTCTTTCTTTCCAGTCTCTCAGCTTCCCTCCTCTTTCGTTCCTCCTCTTGTCTCTCCCACTCTTTCCTCTTCCTTTCCTGCTCTCTCTTTTCCCACTCCAGCTTTTTCCTCTCTTCCTCCTGCTTTGCCAATTCCCTTCTTTTTCTCTCCATAAGAATTTTTTCCATTTCTCTTCTCTTCCTTTCCTCCTCCTGCTGCTGTTTCTTCTGTCTTTCCTCCTCCAGTTTTCGTCTCATTTCCAACTCTCTCTTTTGTTTCTCCTCTTCCTTTTTCCTCTCCTGTTCTTCTCGGTCTCTCCTCCGCCGCTCCTCGGCTTGCATATGCCCCTCCAGCTCGGCGTCAAGCTTGTCTAAGACATCTCCCATCGACTGAGGGACAGAAGTGGAAGCTTGTGGAGAGGAGAACATCTGTGTCGATGTGGAGTGCGGCTGATGATTCGGTCTGGATCCTTTAGACAAAGTGTTGACAGAAGGAAGAGAAGCTGGGCAGTATGTAGAAGGGGAGCTGGGAAGAGGATTTGAATCTCTTCTTGTGATTACACTGTCCTCCACTCTTTGGTTCCCCAAGGAGAACAAAGATGATGAGGAAAATTGACGAGGAGGTTGTTGGGGGTTAGCCTGAGCATAGTATGACATCTTCCCATTGGTAGGCGGGGATCTTGTAGATTCCTGGTGTTGAGGTTTGGGCTGGTCTTGTTGTTGAGCCTGGCCTCTCTGACGACCTGGCTGCAGCAGAGCATCCATCTGAGATTTGGGGCTGGTGGAGTTCTGGATCTTTGGATCCATCATTCCTCTCCAACTGTTTTGACTTGTGCGGTTGTTCACAGAGCAACCACCAGGGGGTGACATAGGCCTCGAAGAGACATTAGCCACTGTAACTCTGTCTGAGCTGCTGGTGTAGCGGCTGTTAGTGCAGGAGGACAGAGACATGGGGGGGTTGGACGTGATGACAGGCGTTCGGGTGGAGTTGGTTGGGGGCACAGTGGGACTGATGTGGCGCTGATGCTGATGGGAACCTGAAAGTCGACTGTCTACAACCTGATTGTGGCTCTGCTGAGGTTGAGGTAGCAGACCTGGAGGCGTGTAGACCCTCGACTCCTGAAAAACAAACAAAAAATTACATCAATTGGTGTTACTTCTCATTTTAAAGGCACAATTCACATTAGTAAACATGTTTCTCAAGCAAAAAAATGTGCATGTTAAAGCTAAGGCAGGTTGGAGATGCAATCTTCTTGAAATCACTGGTTTAGTGTTTAATTTTGTCAGCTACATCCCTCATTGTGTTGTATGCTGCCAGCTTTGGTGGCTGACTTTTTTTTTTTAAAGAGTTATCTATTTTGTCCAAATCAATGACAGAGTAAAAATAGTTTGTTCTGGCTCTGTATAGTGGAGAACTGTGCTTTAGGAAGCAGCTGAAATCTAGCTATTACATGTTATGATGTTCAAAACAAATTGCTCAATTTATGAAGCAGGTTTTAACATTTCTAGTCCATTATTGCACATCTAGTCCATTACTGCCTCTCATGCAAGCTTGACTGACTTCTACTCACCAGGGAATGACTGCTGGGTCTGCTCTGGTATCTCCAAGCCTCACTGGGACCACTTTGCTGCTGCTGAGGTACTGAGGTGCTGCTGGTAGGAGGAGGGGGTGGAGGAGCACCAGGGTGTCGTAGCCCCGGGTGAGGCTGGTAGTGGCAGTAAGGCACACTGCTGCTGCTGCTGTTGTTTTTGTTGCTGGTTGCAGAAGCGTTTGCTGGTGACGACTGAGCTCTTACCCGATGATCTTTGTCTCCCCTGGTTGGAGTAGGCGGTGTGTGGCCCCCACCGAGCGGGCTTCTCAGTTTGTTTAGACCACGGGGCTCCACAGCCTGGCAGGAGGGGCCCAGAACCAGTTTGGAGCTTGGATTTGGGTAGGAGGAATGAGGGGGGTGATGATTCACAGCCTGAGGTTGTAGCACATCTTTCTGCAGGTGGGGAGCACATCCCTGGTGGTAGCCTCCCAGAGATGAGTTCGGAGGATGGGGTGAGAGGTTAGAAGGGTTGGAGGAGTTGGGAGAGGTCTTTGAGGTGTAGCTGCACATCCCTTGTTTATTACTTTCCTGATAAACCAGAGAACAAGAAGGAAAACAATCAACCATACACCAAAACAATGAAGCTGAAAATGAAATATAAAGATTCTGCATCTGTTTGTACCTGATACTCTTGTGGATGTTTTCTGTCAGATGTGTGGGGCTTCCAGGGGACACCATTGTCCTTATGGATGGGGTTCCAGAAAGCAGGTTTTGGGGCATGGTGGTGAGTTGGAGTCTGCTGTTGAGACGATGATGTAGACTGGCCAGAAAAATGCTGCAACCCTGAGTGGGACACCTGCACATAGATTGAAGCATTAAAAAACAAACTGAACAATCAGACACTGGAGGACAGGCAAGGTGATAGGATAAGTAGGAATACGCTGTTGTGTACCTGATCCAAACTCTTTCTCCTCTTGCTGGGACTGGGGGTGTCCTCAACTACCGGATGGGGAGGTATGTGATGGGACACTGGAGGAGTGTGTTGGATGACCGAATGTTCCCCCAGAGGAGGACCTGGTCTCTTCAGCTGACCCCCCGGCATCTTCCCTGGGTAGCCTCTCTGCTGTGTGCAGAAATTAATGTTAATAGAAATATCAGAGAAGCTCATCAATAGTTTAACTAGAATGTCTCTTGTCATTGAATCAGTGAATGCCTGACTTAGGTTTGTCTTTTGTCTATATAATGGAGAAACAAGGTCACAGCCAATTAGAGAGGCTCCTACCTGGTGCACCTGAGCCCGCATCTCTTCTCCCAGCAGTGGTGGACCCTGGGGATCCTGAAAACCCCCCCAAACCAAAGCAGATGATGAAACCAACTGAAAAAACATGAACAGTTAATTTGTTTCTTGAAGCATAGCAAGTGTCATCTTTGGTTTCCTCCCTCACCTTCAGCAGTGGGTTTGGTCGGTTAGGAGGAAGATGTGGGTTGAGCAGATGTGCGCCGCTATTGGGGTAACCATTAAAGAGACGCATGGTGTGGTTGTTTGGCAGGGACAGAACCGGATGGGGATGAGGGGGATGGTGGGAGTCGTACTGCTGTTCCCATACTCTGTGAGGAGGAGGGGGAGGATGAAGATGTTGAGGGGGAAGCCTCTGCTGCTCCCGATGCATTGCTGGGAACATTGCTGGTGGGAGATCAAGCTTTTCTTCTCCCCGCATTGGCCTGGACATTCAAATAAAAGTTGAACATTGGTGAAAAGTCTATAGATAAGATATTTTTAAAACATCAAGAAGCCAATTCTAGGAGACCAGTACTTGAATTTTGTTTCTTGGAGCTCTTACCCATTACTTAAGTATTTACTGTGATGGTTTAATCCACCTAGCGCTGCAGGAGGTAGATGGTGAAGTAGCTGCGGTTGGTTCATTGCAGGCGAACACCTAATTGAAAACAGAAAAAGCAATGAATGGCTCAAAATCTGCTTTCAAATTCATACTTGAAGTTTTACGTCACAAAAATTGACTGACTTTGATTCTGAGGACGCTTGTACTGCTAAAATATAGTGATAATCACTGTAGTGATCTGCGGATTTGCACTTCTAAAATTTACATTTCACTAAATCTGAGAAACATACAACCTCTTTGGTGTTTAAGTACAGAAAAATCTATTGTTTTTGTCTCTTTGACTATTTAGTAAAAGGTGAGTCGAGGTCCATTGGTTGATAACAAGAATCAGGCAGTTTTCATCTGAATTTACCCCAATTGTTGACCATTCAGAAGAAGCTAAAAAATAGTACTGTTTTTCTATCAGTAAAGCCCAACACACAATGATTGTGTTGTTTTGTTCTGATCAGACTTTTCACGTTCCAATCAGATTCTTACTTGACGCAAAGGATCCAACTTGAGGATTCCCTCTACGCAGCACTGAACACGCAAGATTGAGTATTCACGCAGGAGTATGTAGTGGAAATCACAAGCCAGTCCGGCAGTAAGCAAGTTTGGTTTGTTGTTTAGGAAAAGAAATGAAAATTACTCCTTGGTTTTCAGACTTGTAACTAAACCAAAGTGATATTAGTAGGACTTTGTTCCAAGCTGTAGCTCTAAGCTAGATCTGGCACTTTACAGTAAACAAAGAGGAAAGATTGTGTACTGGTTGTCATGGTTACAAACCTGGCAGTTGGCTGCCAGGCGCGGCCGCTCACGGGATGCCATGGCCCCCGGTTGAGTCCGTCCAGAGGGAAGGTGTCCCGTGTGCCTCGCCCGCTTAACTGCTCCACTGTGTGATGCATCCAGCCTGGAAATCAGCAACACCCACCTCATTAATACAAACACACAGTTGTAATTATTTCAACCCAGAATCTCGTGTTTTGTTGCATCTGAAAAGCTGTGATAGTTACTCACCAGAGTAGCTGTATCTGTGAAGCCCTCCACTGCAGCACAGAGAGGGCCTCACTCCAACACTGAGAAAATCGGCAACGTCGGACTCCCCTGTCTTCAGCACCAAGAGCCTCGAAGCCAACTGGCTGCAGAGAGAGAAACAGAAGAGCCTGTGTGAGAGTGAGTAACACAGAGGCTCATTGAAAAGTCAACAAATGCCACTGGGCTCTCTCCATTATATGGAGTACTTACAGAGAGACAGTGTTGTGTCAGCTGAGAGGGGACGGGGTAGGAGAGTGACCTACTAGGGCAGATTTTATGCTGAATGCTATTCAATGGCTACATCTTACTCCCTAAAGCTAAATTTAGTTAATTTCTTTGTCTGTCACTGGTCTATTTGCATACTTGAGCCAGTAGGAGGCAGCAGTGAGTTAAATGGCACAGAATGGGATTATTTCTGAGGCCCAGATGGCTCAGTGGGGCGCTCACCTATGAGAATAGATCTGGTGTTACTGTAATCCTAGGCATGGAGCTCCTGATAGAGGGGAAAGACTAAGAGTGAGAGGCTTTGGTCACGTGCCAAGAGTGTGCAGCATTGGAAACAAGCCAAGCTGCACTGTGGCATCAGGCTTGTGCTGCTTTAGAGAAGCCTGGGCTCTCCTTAACTGGATCTGTGTCTGTGTGTGCCCAGTGCATACACTAAAGTTTAATCTCATTACAGCAGGCGTGATAGAGATGAGGAGAGGGGGGCCAGCAGCGACAGACGGTCTGAACAGGATGGAAGGATAGATTAAGGAGAAGAGATGGAGCGCAGAGTGGGAACAGTGCCATGAAGACACCCATACACCTTCCCACACATACGGAGACCACACAAAAGAAAACAGTGGAGGTGGAAACACAAAGGAGAAAGACACAACTCTGTAGACTTAAAATGCACTTGGCAAGAAGTAAAAAGGTGAGAAGATCCGAAAAGAAGACAACAAAACCTGAAAAGCATGACTATTAATCTGAATCAGACAATAATCCAACTTATTTTTCATCGCTGTAAATATTTACTGATACAAAATTTCAAAAGTGCGTCAACTAGTAAAGGTGGATGGAGAAATCAGCTGACAACCAGAGTTGGAAACCTCTTTTTGATAAATGATCACATCACATGTAAACGGTACCAGGTTCCTTAAGATGTATCTAGTAGCATGAAAGTTACTACTAAATGGAAAATAATCATTTATTTTCACAAAGGTGCTTTAAAGATCTTAGTTCTGACTCCATTTTTAACAAACACCACTTTCTATAAAAGGTAGAGAAATGTTTGTAGTTCAATGAGGTTGCGAGAAAGAGAGAGAGCAAAACAATGTTGATATACATTACATAAAAGCTGCAGTTTTATACTTCTAAATCCTTCAACCTCTGTTTGTCATAGAGCATGTTGAATTTGGAAACAGACTTAAAGGAGTCTGTTTTCTAAGAAATTAACTGAGACAGTTGCATTAGCAATGCTAACCACTAATTGCTATAATAAACTAAAGACTATTTAAAGATGTCAACTCCACAATTATTTTTGTCCAATATAATAAAAGGTAAAACCTCTTTTACAGTGACTGTCTCTGCTCGCCCTATATTAAAGAGCTTAAAGAGAAAACGGGGTCAGCTGAAAGCAGAATCAGCAGGTCAAGGCTTTACAAAACCCTAAATTTAAAATCAGCTATTCATTTTGATTAAGATGTTAAAAACACTACTCACTGAATGAAATTGCTTTAGTTGGTGTGTACCAGACACACAGTAAGGTTATGAGTCACTCCTCTTGCTCAGCAGAGTGCAGCACTCTTCCACTAGCTTTCCCAAATTAGCTTTGGACATGCGTAAAGGTTCCTCCCACCAGTTCCTCTCCTCTCCCTAACTCTGGACGTCTCTCTCTATTTAAAGCCCACTCGCTCCACACACAGACACATAAACAGACCACAGGCTCTATCTCACCCACCCCACCACAAAGGATCAGGCTCCACCAGACGCTACTGTGGAGCGAAGATAGGCCGGCAGAAACTGTCAAGACCCCACTGATGCAAACACTTCAGCTGGGCTCACCTTTCAGAGTTAGCACCAAGTTATTGATTCACAGTTCTGTCAAATCTCCTCTTCAGCTGCCAATCATCTCTTCAGACCTGGAAAACAGAAAACACTTTGTTGTCAAGCTGTCATAAAACAACATGAGGCAGTACTCAGAGGTAAAAAGGGCTATAATATAATAAAAAATTAATCTTAGAGGTCACTGAATATAAGTCAATACAATTATTTTTTATTATAAATCAGGAATATTTGTTAAATAATTAATTTTTCAATAGTGAGTAAAAAGCCAGATTTGACAAACTAAAAGGTTTTTTTTTAAAGATGTTCCGTCAGATGCTATTCTTGTTTGTCCTACCAAGCATTGTAAGAACAGTGAGGCTAATATATATTTATGGGGAGCAATATGCATTAACTTAGTAAACATTTATTAAATATAACAAGACTTGTAGGCTGTGTCAGAGCAAAAACCAAAAGCCTAAGTTTGTATATAGCGTTAGCTTAGTGACAATGCTAATGCTAAAATCAAACATGGTAGCAAGCGGTTTCCTGACTTCTTTGGGAGTGTCTGCTAATCAGACATCTTAGCTGTGGTTGTCAGAGAAAAGTTTAGCATGCTGCTTTTAATAAATAGATTTAAAAATCTTCTCCAATTTTAGTTAACCCAGCAAAGGCGCTAATGCTAAAGGTAAACATGCTAGCAAGCCGAGTTTAACTCGAGTTGTTTCTGATGAACAACGCATCTTAGCTGTGGTTGTCCAGCAAATACTACCAATATCCCGGAGCCCATCTGATGACATGGGACCAAAAAAAAACTCAACTTGTGGCCATGCCTTAATATCCAGTGCCCCATGCCCACAACTTACTAACTCGTGGGACCGACTTCTTTAATTTGTGGCGATGACTTCTTATAATTAAGTTGTTTCCATGAAACAAGTCATTGCCATAAATTAAACAAGTCGTTCCCACAAGCTAGTGAGTCGTAGCCACGTTTTTGGCTTTAAGGTCATTCGACAACAAATTTGTCTTTTTGGGTATATTTCCAGTTGTAAAAACACAGGCATATTATGGGAAAACAAATACAGTAAAGCCATAATAAGAGGCATGTGGGTCTCAAGACCCCATTTGGGTCTGACTGCAGCCGCTAACTGAGCAGATAACCGGACTAGCTAACTAGCTAATATCAGCTTGTTTACGGCTAAACTAAAAACTACATGGTAATGAGGGAAGATATCTGTATCTTCTCTTATATAAATAGGAATGCATTTATTGAACATGGTTGTTTAGTTGAAGCAAATATTAAAATAATAATTCTATAGTTAACTTTAATAAAATTAGAATTTTAAAAATGATCATTTTTTTAAATTAAAGTAACTACATTAGCATTTTCATCCAAGTCTACACCTACCTGATTACAAGTATTTAATTAAAATAATTTTGAAATTTGGAAAAAAAAAGGTTGGATTTGAATTATTTCAACATCTTTTAAATTTAAGGAGAAATACCAATTAAAATCTACCCAAATAAAATATTTTAAAGTCAACTTTAGCAAACAGATTGCCAGTTTGGTTAATCAGTGTGAAGTTTCCTCCATTTCTAACTTCAGAAACAGTAAACTAGACTATGTGGAAAACCTGATGGTAGCCAGGAGGCCAGGGGTTAAATGAGCTGGCAGGGTGACCCATTGGGATTCTCTCCTCACACTGACACAATGGTGAGACTGATTGAGCAATTTAACAGGCGAACAGTCACAAATAGGACTGATGTCACAAAGAGGAAGAGTTGAGCTGGCCAAGTTGACCATTACATGTGAGGAAACATTTAATAAAACTCAGAAAACGAGGGAAGTAGACAGTAGACTGAACCACTGAGGGCAAACGGGGACACAGGGACCAGGCTATAATTACTTCTTTTACAGAGGGTGTATGTTTATGTGTGTTGTGACCAAACAGTCTACTCCTGTTGCTACCCTGGCTATCTGTTTGCTCACAGCTACACCAGCAGCTGAGTGTGAGAAACTCAGTCTTGTGAAACAAGATCGTGAACGTAGACATCAAACCGTGGTGTTAGATTCCAGCTCAGGTTTTATCACCTCAGTGACACCACCTACAGGACAATCTGTGAGAATGTGCATGATCATTACTCTGTTAATTTTTTGGGGGAACCCCTTCCCCTTCCACCCTGCCGATGACTCAACACTCTGGAAAAGGGCTTCCCCGAAAGCGGCGGCCGCAAAACTCCGCCTCCCTTCAGGACCCCGCTTACAGTCAGGTGACCGTGGGCGTCTTTCTGCATCACCGCTGATGCGAAAGCGGTGGGAATTTTCTCGGACTACATGATGTCATGTCTGCTCCGCTCACTACACGAGGTAAATCGAGAGTGTTTAGATATACAAACAGGATGTGACGAGCTACGAGGAGGGGGGTTTCATGCTGCGACAGAAATCAAACCACCAAACTGCAAGTTAACAAGTTTTATGATTCAATCCATCCTAAAAGCTAAAAGTAAACAAGTCTGAAAGTGATAAGTGTGTGAATAGAAGTGATTACTTTCACTTCTACCACACAATCACAACTAGTTGCAGTATTTCACTGTGCACTCTTAAAATCAAAACAAAATAGAAAGAGAAGAAATAAGAGAATTCCACTCTCTTTCTCAATAAAAACATCCAGATGATAAACCTAATATGAGAAAATCCCCCCACGGTACATCTTGTTGAACAGAAATCCCCCTCAAATGACGGCACTCATCAAAGAGCTCTTCCTGTCAACACCCTCATTGCTGTGCTTGCAAATTATTCCCCTCCCTTCTGCCCCTAAAACAAAAAAACATAAGCTGTGTGGGTGTCACCAAGGAGGTAAAGAGAAATTCAGAAATGTGACATTCCCGGTTTATGCGGAAAGGTTAGCACCATCGCCGCCTGGAGCAAAGAGGAACAAACGGTTAAAAAACGAACAGGGAGTCTGAGTCAGATTTTAGCCTGCCATGCCAAC
This sequence comes from Brachyrhaphis roseni, assembly GCA_903066815.1. Taxonomy (NCBI): domain Eukaryota; kingdom Metazoa; phylum Chordata; class Actinopteri; order Cyprinodontiformes; family Poeciliidae; genus Brachyrhaphis; species Brachyrhaphis roseni. The sequence goes on from CAEFZY010061034.1 coordinate 70,297, forward strand.
CGCTGCCTCGTTCTGATCTTCCGCCAGACCAGAGAGGAGCAAGCAGGCGGTGACGACATTCGCTGCAAAAAATATCCATCTGTGGGACAGAGAGCACTGGCTGTGATTCTGTTTTTATCCTCCTGAGTGATACAACAATAACGTCAGCGTGACATTACAGAGCTTCGTGATGGCGAGGCAAACACTAGCAGACAGAAAACATCAAGAGTGTTCAGCATGGCGCCACTGAATGTAAAGAGATTGTGTAACAGTTACTGGAGAGCCAGTTTGATAAGAAACAAGCCGGTTAGGTTCTGAGAACAGGCAGAAGAGGAGTTCTGGGGAGCGGAAAGACCAAGATTGGGTCTTTTTTTGTGTCTCTCTCCTCATCTTGTTCCGCCTTCCCTCACGCTCTCTTCTCCATTTGGCCATTACATAATCAGTCCCAGATAGAGATCGTGTTCTGGAGGAAACACCAAATATTTCTCTCTCCCTCACATCCGTCCTCCTCTGCATGTTTTTTTTCTTTGTTCGGGCGTGAACAAACGTCAGCACATGCCGATCCTACCCGGTGATGGGGGCTAACTTCATCACGTCTGCGTCCTTAAACACGCACGCTTAGGAAAAGCCAGAGAACGCAGTGCCAATGATGATCCTCAGGTCAAATGAGGACACAGCAAGTTGAACACTCCTCTCTTTCTATAATTAAATCCATCCATTTGCAACCAAAAGGAGCTTTACTGCATTTTATGCTTTGTACAGTTTCATCCATCTGGGCGAATATGCTTGAAACCAGACATCCCAGGAACATTCACTTAATAGGGTTAACCCCAGAAAGAGTCGATTTGCCTCAGGAGTCAAAGTTCAAATTTGAAATGGTCTTCACACCTGAGGTTAAGTGTGTTTTAGTTCAAGTCAGAAAACCAATGGGATTTCACAGTTATTGTGGTTGATAGCTACTACATTAGCTACTGCATTACAAGCGTTAAGATAATGTGTTCCTCTCCATTTCATGCATTCAAACACTAAAAGAACAAGCAGATAAAGGCTGTACATCCACTAAGTGTACCTTTTGGTGGAAAAAGATAAAGTTCTAATTTGTAAGTTTTCCTGGGTTTTATACACACTGTGTCCACTTTAGAACCTGAACTCGGCGCCTCTCGGAGACATGTGTCTTTCAAAATGTATTTTTTGGGGGTATATTTTACTGGGGTCTGTAAATCCAGCTTTCACATACAATAAAGCACACCATTAGCTACAGTAATATCTACAAAGATAAAACGTTTGGGCCGTTATTTGGACTGACGGCTAGGTAGTATCATTGATCCTAATAACTCCCAAATACTCAGACGGACTCAAAGTAGACCTTTGAGTCGCAACCAGTAGTAAGGACGTATATGACTGTCATCCTCTGTGCTACAGTGACAAATGGGTAGTGGCTGCTGGAAACCATTCAGATTGTGGGAAATTGAGCTGTCACAAGAAATGTAGGCAATCAGTACGCTCATCTATAAAATCACAACCGTCCATGGACAGTGCAAGCAGAGTCCATGCAGCTCACAGAATACGTGCAGTGCACCAAAGTATGAGGGAGCCTTGATATTACACATCTTCTACAATGTTGTCCTAACAAAGACCAATCTAGAAACCAATATGGACATCTAAGGATACGTACGTGAAGATTGTTGACTCAAAATGTCTGTTTCATAACAAAGAAAGGACTTGGAATCATCCAGATACGAATAATTTTTATTGACCTACTGCAATAAAAATTGGTTATTAGTCAACTTGCCCAAAGTTGACTAATAACCATAGCTTATAAAAAACTACAAGAACTACAGAAATTGTTGGCTTCACATCAATTTACAAGCTTATGATCTGCGATTAAACCAAAGTTTAACATTTTAGTCACCACTTGCTGGTAGGTCATTTGAAAGATCAAAACCTTCACATTCAGGATCTGCTGGTATCTGTTACGGATAGCGCCAACTAAGATGTCTCATCCTGGTTGTTAGGGGTAGACTTGTTGACGTCAAGTGCTTGTTGTACCTTCTAACAGCTGCTTTCACTTGTTTAGGAGAACCAAAAAGACGTATTCGCACGCAACTTGTTCATTAACATCTTTTTAAAAGAAAAAAAGCCACATTTAAAAGTAGGAAAAAGGGGCGCATGCAGGGAAACAAAAAGAATAGATGAGGGCCTTTTTTGAAAGGATCTGGGTTGAGACTGATGGCACATAACTGGGTTAGTGGGCTGCTCCTCACATAGACACTCATGAAAAAAGATCGACCGCTCGCATGTGCGACATTACAGAGAAGGGGAACTGAGCTCAGGGGGAGAGGAAACTGTCGTCCACATCACAGGAAGTAGGCCTCCCTGAAGGGGTACCAAAGACCATGGTTTCCTGTTTAAAAAGATGATCTCGTTTTGTTTTTAGCCATCTGCTTTCACTCGCTTTCTGACAAATATTTACCTTTATTGATGTGTAAAAAAAAACAGCTTAAATTTGCCCACATGGTTTCTGAAACACTCCTCTGAGACACACATCATGAGTGACTCATTCAAAGCCTGAGCAAAAACAAGGCAAATCACCGACAATGACTCCTGGTTGCTTCATCAGCCTCTTTCTATATTCTGGTAAACGTGAGCGACAATGAGCAATGACTCTTCTTTCCAGTTGCTTGTTCTTCATTTTCACAGAAATTCAATGGAAACATCAGTTCGATTCTCTTTTCAGACTCAAAAACAAGAACTTCACTATCTGGGAAGACAAACCGAAAAAGTGGATGACTCAAGACTTAGCTTGACTAGAAAGTGCAACAACAATAATTCCTGATAAACCTGTAACGATAATGAGGACGTGGGCGTCTTATTGACAACCGACAGTGGCTCGATCATTTCCAGTCTTGATTTCCACGCTTCAGCAACCCCAAAAGCCCCCAAACTTTCCATTCTGAGACAATAGATGCTCCCACTTTTTATTGGAAGAATAAAATCTCAAAAATCCCCATTACTCAATTTGGTCAGATTCCAGGTGCATCTGAGTCCAAATCCATTCAGAATGTCTCAGTGATGTACCTAACGTTAAGAACTTTGTCCTTCTGTTACCAGGGGAACAGGCTGCATCTTTGCTTTCTTCAGAGGAAGGACTTCATCATCAGGGTTTATATCAGGTCTTTATGATCAACATGTTTACAGCAATGCAGGGTAGGCTGACCTCACACACACCAACTAATCCCCCCTGTTTTTTCCCTCTTCCTTCCCTGGACTCACAATATGCCTCATCAGCAGGCTGTGTGTGAGCCAAAACACACAAAATAATAGGGATAGGTTTGTGTGAGGGAGAGCTTTATCACACATAATGACAGCGTGAGTACAGATGGCCCGGTGCAGTGTTTTATTTATTTATTTTTTCCTCATGTGCGCCAAGATCTTTAATCAAAAAAGATATGACGCAGGCAGAGCCGTTTCGTTACGAAAGCACAGCTTGTACGTTTAGTCTAGGAAACATCCAAGGCCTGTTTGGAGATTCCTAAGATACCATCGTCGCCACCGATTCCTGCAGGCAGTTTGTGCATAAATCTCCAGCAGAGCTGCTTGAGATATTATTTATCCAGCAGGCTGCATTACGGAGGGTATAACTCAGAGGAGGTGAGGTGAGGTAAAATGAGGTGAAGGGAAGCAAATTCTTTCCAAGGTGTGAGAGTCTGTGTAGTTTTTGGTATGAGTCACACAAACTGTTTCCACTGTGGCATCCCCACCACCATCAGTGGAGGAGAGCCAGAGATAACAAAGGGAGGAAAACTTTCCCTGAGCTCTCACTCAGTGCAACAAGCTGAATATAAACAGTCCCTTTCCCTTTCACACTATGGAAGACATGCTTTTCTCTACCACAGCTGAACGAAATGCCATACACAAAGCTCGCAACTGTGGATGAGAAATACACTTGTAAAGGTTTCAGCATAATTTTTATGGCAATTGCAAGATCAAAATTCAGTTTTCTGGGTATAAACCATACTGCACACAATCTAGAACCTCTTTCATACAAGGGTTGCTCTAAAACTCTTACTCAACAGATTTTTAGGTCAATTTGTACCTTTAATGTTCATGCTTTGGCATTGTATCCTTTCTAATTTTGTTGTACCTATAGATTGCAAACATACAACATACTCAAATCTCATGTATTCTATTTTTATTATTTTCTTTAAGCTTTCCTTTTTTCCGTTTTGTTTGGTTTTGATCTTCATCTGACCATCTGACTTACTAAATACAAGAAATTATGACTCTTTATCAACAAAAATTATTTTGGGTGGCCTCTTTTTGCAGATCTCTAATGGATTCATAGACCTACATTTATTTACTGCAGGTCATAAGTAGCCTATAAAAAACACATTAAACTATTGTTTGTCAAAGGAAGAACAAACCAGCAAATCAGCAAAATGACCAGCAGTTAGATTAAGTAGTACAACAGGTAGGTACACTGAACATTGACCCAAGATTAGTTCAATAGCTAGAGTACCAAAAATAATTCAATTTCATGGTTTGCAAACATTATCAATTGGGGTTTACAGTTATGTGGCAACATGCAGGATGACTAAGTGTTGCCACATAATTTTAATGGTACATGGTAAACTGTAGGCTGCACAGTGGCACAGATGGTAGCACTGTTGCACCTGTCCCAGTGTACTCCACCTTCTGATCAATGGAGAAAATTCTCCAGCTGTAGAGAGTCCAGGGTAACGCAGCTCCACCTTTACCCTTACCATTCCTACACATTGTATGTATGGATTGTTAGTCAGGTGCCTGAAAGACAATGGCTTCTACACCTTTCCCTCACAAGACAGACAATTAGCTGGAAATATTTTCAGGTACGAAAACCCTAGACTCTCATGGTGGGGAAGCTACATGGCCAACACTGTTTTAAACTTACAGTTGGCATGCCACAACGTGTCTGTAAAGCAGCCGAGTGCAGCCTGGCTACAGGAGTGGATAGCCTGACTAATTAGCTAGTAAATACCAGCTTGTTATTCTGGTTTTGGATAGACCAGAACAAGAAGGTCTACTGTGTTCTAAACCAGGCTCTTGCCTCAAATCTTTAAAGTCCTGAATCCACAAATAGTCTTCTAGCAGGGAATGAAGGAATTCCACACTTAACAAGATTTTCCACCCTAAAACTAATTTAAAAAATGCCAATATTGCAGTCTTGTCAAGTGCATCTGCTCCATTCAGCGTCATACGCTCATAGAGAGAAACTGAAAAGGCTTTGATCGACTCCCTTTAAAGTTTAAACCGTGTGCTGACACAGAAGTGGTGGGAGAGGAGAACTTGTGTTTTAGCTTCTGACTGCATGGAGTGCTGGAAGTGGGTGGGTGGTACTGTCATGCGTCTCTCCTCCCTTCTCTACAGTTTTGTCACTCTCTGGATCAAAAAACTGCCCCTTTTTACTGGAAAAGGGCTGCAACAGCATGGTGTGACACTGACAGATGTTTCATCACGACATTCACCCGGCCACTTCCCCTCCAAGTTGTTTCACTTTGAAGCACAGACACTCAGACTGGTATTGTTGTGAACAACGTCCCATTTCCAGCAACTGCCTGAGTGAAACAACACGACACAGCATCTTTACTCCACCAAGAAATCTACGCCACTAATCCAAGTTATGAAGTATGGATTTCCGCTGCAGGATTTTACAAAAAAACATTTCAACAAAACAAATGCTGCTTCTTTGTTTATACGCTGATTGATGACATCAGAGAAGCCACAGTAATCTGGCTGCTTCACTAACATTTACTAGTAAACACTGGAAAACAAGTGACTTTTGACAAGCCAGTTGATATATTCGGAAGAAAGCTGGTTTCTGTGGTGTAATTTTTTACACATTTCCAATCTAACTAGCAAACCAAATTAAATAGCCAATCATAACACAATTTTCTTTGAGAAATAAACATTACAAATACTGTGATTGGTTTGGTTTTCTAGAAATGTCTGGTTAGTAGCATTAAAACAGAATCAGCACATACATTGGCTTTAGATCTAAGTCAATGTATGGCTTAATATAGAACCACAATGTTCCATATACTGTCCTAAACCTTTTTAGTATGCATAAATGCTACTTTAGTGAATTAAAGTATAAAAGTAACATTATTAGATCATGCCACATCATATGAATGGCTTAGCATTGTTTAAAACTTCATACCTGCCACACTGTTTCCTTCCTGTTCATGCTGGTGGGTGTGGAATTAAAGACATAAAACTAACAAAACCTGTTTGCATGCACGATTTCATAATCCCAATTTAAACTGAATACATATCTCAAGATCATTCAATTGTTTTGTACAACTTGATGCTTTAGTGAAAATGTACAAATCAAATAAAAAAATCTAATTAGAAATGAAGCACAAAATGGTAGCATTAACTGAAAAACCATTTAAATGAAAATTAAAGGAGGAAACAATCCCGCCATACATCTCTCCTGCTTACTCAATTTATCTGACTCACTTTTTTTGCACACAGCACCCGCCTCCTCTCCTTGTTGTTCTGTCACTTTAATTTTCGTAGTAAAATGGGCGGCGATTGTTCATTCATACACGCTCCTGTTGAGATCACGGGACAAGTGGGGGGCGGAGTGGAGCCGAGGCACGAAGTGTGTGGATGCGTGTGTGAGTGGATGACTCTACAGCCTCAGACTTCAAAAGGAGACAAAAACCCGCTGCTGTTTTCCACGCCAATCGATCCGAGTGATAGGAAGTGAGCCATCAAAGACCCCATGGTGGCACACTTCGCTGATTTCTGACCTCTAGTCTTTTATAACAGGCAATAAAATGGCTTATAAGCCCCTTTGAGTACTCAGTTTACTCCTAAACCGGACAGAAAATTACTTTACGCAGTCTGTCCATGCGTAACTTTTGGACAATTACGCACTAGAGAAGAAAGATAAACAATTCACATTAGATATTAGGGGGGAAAAAGTAACAACGAGGAGTTTTAAGGCAAAGTAACTATTTTCGACGCTTACGCAATATAAGTAGACAGAAACTTGGAAGAGTCTTGATTTAATACGAGAAACTGTAATATTTAAATCCCTTTTGGGATCAATAAAATATCCATGAATGGACGTTTGTTACTGTTCTTCTAAGAGGATCTGTGCGTAATGTTTTGGATACTTATGCGAGACGCATGAGTCCTACTACTTAATGCGTTAGATTTATAAAAATAAATAAATAAGCGCTTTAGAGTCATTTTTGGACGCCTGAAATCTGATAACTCCGCAGCAAATCACGTTAACCAAAACATAAAAAGTGGTCAGACAAACGCTGGAACCTAATGGACAGCACCAAAACATCAACCCTCCCCCCTCTTTTAAAGAAAAAGAGTAAGGTGATGCAAATCATTTTCTTTCAGTCAGCCTCTTTGTGTGCGTAAGGATTGACTCAGGGGGTTGATGGGGGTCGCAGCAATCCATTCACTTTATACGGCTGGCGACCTCGGTGATCCTGCCCACCCCCCACTCCAGCTCTCTCATACACAATGCCGTGAGATCTCCTTACACATGCAGTTTTCCTCACCCCCATGTCCTCTAGTGACACACATAGTGCCAGTTTGTTTCACAATAACATGGGAATTTGGATATTTTCATTCATAAATAGACGTGACAACCGACCGACGAAGAAACGCTCCTGAAAACTCTTCAGCTGTTGCAGAAAGAAAACAAGACACCGCTTCTGGGAGAGAAATTACTCAGATGCAACTGCAAAGACCATCCAAGTCCGGTAAATGTGACTTCACCGTGGATGTGAATGTGTACACACGCGTGGGATCAAACAGAACCACCTGTGGTTCAGGATGACTTCAGAAACAGCCAAATTCCCCCATCTTATTAATTGCAATAAGTTACACTCACTAATTCAAAATCATAAGTGTTTATGTACTTATGATATATAAAAAATAAAAAGAAAAAAGAAACAACACTGTTTCAGTGTTTTGAGTACTCACCGTGTCTGTCCGTGTTTAAAATAATCCCTCCGTGAACAAAACTGACTGAGTTAAATATCCGCAGTCCTCTGTGTGGTATCCCAAGTTAGAGCAGCTCCGAGTCAGCAGCCGACTGGAAAAGAGCTCTGCGCTATAATCCTCTTATATCAGCGGCTTCCTCCTCCAAACAACCCAGAAACAGGAACCACAGGGCGGCCAAACTGTTCCAGAAAGCCGCTTCCACGCTTTATTTTCCTTTTTTATTTTAAATTATAGTCCGTTCGGTCTCTGTTTAGCGGCTGTCGTCGAGCTTCTCTCCTCTCTCAGCTCTGCTCTGTTCCCCCAACCTCACCGACGCAGCGCAGCTTTAAAGAGAAACGCTCACACGTCATCGCGCGTGGCCACCGGAATTCCCTGAGAGCGCGAGCTGTCACGGAGCCCCGCAGCCGGTGGTACCGGAGCTGCTCTTCCGCCTCGTCCTCCACAAGCTTTAATCACCTCCACGCTTCCACGCCCTAGTCGTGACCGAGCGCCGGACTCCAGGAGAGCCCAGTTTTGTGTTTCCGCGCCTCGATTCGGTCTATTTTTGGACCAGGAAGACCGTGACAGCACGAGTCTATGTAGTCTACTATTAATAGACCACTGGGAAAAAAATCTATTGTTAGCATAAGGAATACTACTGCTATCGACACAATTATTTGTTCAGCTCACTAAGTCCATGTTTGAGGTAACGTCGATAAATAAGGCATAACATTATGACCAACTGCCTAATAGGGTGTTGATTTCTCCTTTAGCTGCTCAAACAGCCCACATCAAGGTATATACTATGTACTCCACTAGATGTCTAAATATTTGATGTGCTCTCTGGTACCAATATATCAGCAGCAGGTTCTTAGATGTACCTTTTGCTATTTTCTTACTTTTCAGTCATTAACCATAAAGTTAAGCACTGAAGCAAAGAATAGAATAGAATAGAATTCAACTTTATTGTCATTGCACTGTCACAAGTACAAGCAACGAAATGTAGTTTGCATCTAT
>CAEFZY010061036.1:0-40187 GCA_903066815.1 Brachyrhaphis roseni
TTTCCGGGTCTTAACATCTGTGGCCTGTATCTCCTCCTTTGGCCAGCTAATTATTCCTGCAGGGTATCTGATTACTGGCATATATATATATATATATATATATATATATATATATATAGCATATGTTTACAAAGTTTAGAGTGGTGTTTTCAGTGTGTGAATAAAATATATTGATACAAATGTATCCTTGGTTTAAATGAGCTGACTAAACTTACAGTTAAGAATGAAACTCTCCTTCTGTGGGCAATTGTCTTTCTAAAGGACACCCCAGATTCCAAAATGCGTGCGTGTATTTATCTCACATTTAACAAAATTGTAGCTCTCTGTATTCCTTTGGATTTGCTGTAAAATCCCTTTCTAATAGAGGAAGATATTTTATCATGTACTCTAAATCTATATACAATTTTCATATATAGTAAGGGGGAATATATACTTTTTTCAAATTTGCTTAAAACAACAACATAAAATCAGAGTCAATGTTTCTACCAACTCTCATGCTTTTATAATATAACAAACAAATTCTAATCTGTATATCATATGTTTGTCAAATGGGCCCAGGTGGAGCAAAGAAACCAAAGGATGTCTACTGGTGTTAAAACACCTAATTACCATTTTTAAAAATGTGAACATGGAAAACTGCCTCTAGCCAACGGTTCAACCCTCAGCAATAGTCACAGTTCCTCAACTGGTCCTTAACAACAACAAAAAAACTTTTTTAGTGCAAATAGATTTTTACTTCTGTTCTGGAATATAGAAAGCTGAGGGAATATCAGATGGTCTATGCCTTATAGTTTGACTTGCTCTCGAAGCAATTTAGAATCACCTAACAAGCATGTTTCTGCACTGTTGGAGTGAGATGGATTAGCCCATCATGCAGAGAGAATGCATGCAAATTTCACCCAGAAACTGTTGCGGAGTGACTGCACAAACCACTGCAACATCATGCATTCATCCACTATGGCAACATGACTCTGGATTCCCACAATGTGAAGTTCAACCTAAAATAGTTGCAGCATATTGCAACATGATTTTTTTCTTCTTGTTTGTTTCCAGCTCTTTTGAAATAATGGTTAGCTAAATGTATAACTCAAAGGAATTGAATTTAATGTTTTATGTAATGAAGATGGTCACAAGTTCTATTTTTTCTGGTTGACCATTTTAAGCTAAACAAGTCTAGTTTTGTTTTTGTGGCAGTTTATAAAAATTACTAAAGCTGTCCAGAAAAAGCTGTTTGTTCTCCACAGTCATGTGCGTCCTCCTTTTTTTAGTTGTCAGCCATTGGCTTAAGCTAATGTTTAGCGACTCAACCTACAAGTAACATGTCCAAAGATGTGGTGCATTTAGCTTTCCATCTAAGAAGATGTCATATGTTCTCTCTCTAAGGGTGAAGAGTGATGATACCTGTCTGCTCTTATAGATATGACATTTTATGACTGAATTCCAGTAAAAATATTTAGCATTGTTGTCTATGATGTATTTAAAAATTTAATTGCCCAGGCATTAGGTTGATCATTTGAATTTCTTTTACCGGCTGAAAAAAAAAAGTGTGTTTGGATGACAAACTATATTTACTCTGTGGTCAGCTTGGAGATTTTTAAACAGCAGATCTTTTACAGATGATTAAATTGACTTTGAATGAGTTTATAAGCCTGGAAATAATTTATCCATAATACAACAGAGTCAGTGCTCAGTTGTATTATGCGCAAAGAGGTGCAGTGGACCATGATCGCCAGAATTTTGTTTCTGGACAGCCGTTTTAATCCCATGCCATTTGGCTGTGAATAGGAACTTGGCACTGAGCTTCAGCAGAGATCAGCAGACAAGGAATTTGTTTGACAAGAAATTCTGAAGAATGTCAGTTTTTTCCTTCAATAAAAGCTTAGTATGACCTTGTCAAACTTTTGCTTCTATTCAACAGTTAAAATTCAACATAGAATATACTAGAAAAATTTAAATGGATTACAATAAGCATTTTTTTTCCCTATTGGAAGCAAAAGTGAAAGAAAAACACTGAAAATAAACTATTTTGTGGTGAATGTGTAAAAAATGTCAGTGAGTGAATAAAATAGTTGAATATCTCTATAAGTCATAACATATATTGACTTTAAAATGACTAGTAATAGTTTTTACTTATAACTGTAAAAATGTTTTTTTTTCTGAGTACACTGATATTTAAAAATAAATTAATTTAAATTGATATTAAAATTAATATTTTTTTAATCTTTATTTTTTGTGATGACAGTCATGTTCTCATTTGCTACATAGTGTTCTTCTCTGTGTCATCGATGAAGTCATCCATGCACTAAGGCTTCTGTGATGTGTGATTTTCTTGAGAAAACTGTCATTGTCTTCATAATACATAATTCTCTGACTAAAAGGTTGGCAAACGCCTCCAAAATACTAAAGATTCCTTTCCAGGCTGAGCTTAGAAACCCCCTTCTGGGAATTCCGTGGAGAATAATACATCAAACACTTTGAGTACCAAAATCATATCAGTAAATTGTGTTCCTTACATTTGCGTGGAAGAGTTTATTTATATTTTATTAGAAACAGGGCTGTTTTTTGTTTGTTTTTTAAGGAAGAATTATTTTTTCTTCCTTAAAAATAAAAATTCCTTTATTAATTCAGATAAACAAGACGTGGAGACATTAAAACATTCATGATATGTTTTCCAACAGATTTTAATAACAACAGAATCTAGGGACTAATGTACATAGTGCCAAATAAGTCCAGATAAAAAAACGCTACTTTTTTTTTAACGTAAGAGTGATTATTATTATTATTATAAAAAGTATTGTATTTTTTATAACAATAAAACAGTTTGTTTTTATATATTTCTTTTTATTTATAAAATCGTTTTTTACTTAAGATATTGAAAAAAGGTGATCTCCTTCAGATTCCAGTCAATTTTTAAATGATCTCCATTCTTTTCTCTCTGAGTCGCCATGAAGCTACATTCTGTAGTTTAACCTACAATCTCAAAGTTGTTTTCCTCAATCGGAGGAATAGGTCGTTTTATCCTCCCCCTCTAATAACCTGTCAGAATATAAATCTTGCAGTGTAATGTTTTCAAATGTCCCTCCTTGGATAATTGTAAATTCTCAATTATTATAAATTATAATCTGGGGACTAATTACAATATTTCAATACTTCTCTCTCTTCCCCTTCTATAATTATGTTCAGTCATTTTGATCTTGTACGTGTTTCTCTCTAAAATACACACGTACACTATTTGTTGTTTGCAGCATTTCCTTTGTGTTGGTGTCAGAGTTAGTTATGCATTTTTAATAAACACCTTAGGAGCTCAATGGCTCTCCAGGGCTTGACAGATTTATCCACCAAGAGACATTACAGTGATTTGCATTTTAAACATCAGCGACATATTGGCAAGACTGTGCTCAGAGCAAATTTAGCTCAATTGCAGTAATTATTAGAACTGACAAAAAAGGAAGGATTACAGCTTGACTTGCATTCTCTCTTTAATGAAATAGTCTCCCAAAAGTAATTTAGCCAACAATAGGATTTTTTTTTTTTAGAATTGATAAATGCACTTGACGGATTATGCTAACTAGTCTGAATTTTGAATTAAATTTAAATCACTTTGGGTTCCAAAATAAGGTAAAGCATTCCTGTGTTGCTTAGATTTTGTTAATTGATCCATTTTATTCTTAAATGTGTTTTGATATCTCAAAATGAAAGAGAAAAAAGGCTTGAAAACAGCAGTCTGAGTGTAACTGATCTATTTAATTTGTTTCATTTATTAAACTGAGTTCCTGAAACAAATACACTTTTCAAGCATTTTAATTTATTGAATATGACTGTACTCAGGGCTTTGATTCCCTTCACACTTATATTAATTGTCCCCCATTTCATGGGGTACAATTCATGTACACATTTCATGTGGTTTGTACCACAACCAGCTTAATATCAGAAAAAAAAGCTGTTTTACCCACATGAACTGAAACCATTGTGAATTGTTTAAGTTTTTGTTGTGGTTATTTTCACTAACTGCAGAGATTTATAATCACAAAAATAAGCAAATCTCATGTTATTTCATGATTTTAGTCATACAACACTTGACCTTGTATTAAATCTATTTTAATACGTTCTGGTTCTGATTTATGTTTAAAACAGCTGACCGTAAGTAAAATTAACTATTTTGAGAACTGATCAGAGCCAAAATAACTATACATGACACTAGAGAGGTGGATATTATTTGCTGGGGTCAAACAACCACATTGTATTACAGCAGGTTATAGAGTATTTATTGCTGCTCAAATTAAGTTTGAGTAAATGCATGGCGTGTGTTAAGTATCTGATGGCAGACAGTTACATTCTGTCTTGAAAACGTGGGTAAAATGTACAAAGATACAAAATGCCAAAGGGGTGAAGCGATTTTATAGCTGCATGCTTGGTAAATAAAGAAAGAAAGTGCAAAGTAGGCCAAATTTTACTTTGTTTATTGTAAAACTTTTCAAAAGCTTTTCAATGTTCTCACAAGGTGAAAAGGACTGAAACTAAACCAGCAAAATGAAATAAAGTATGAAAAAAATACCTAACTTTTGTCTCTAGATTAGACTACTCTTACAGTTTGTATCCCTATTTCTTACCTGAAAGCAAACTATGAACAGACCTAGTCTGACAATCCTCAGAAAGCTCACGATTCCTGTTACTGCTGAATTTATTCCTATCATACTTTTTCCTTCCATTTACCCTTCTATAAATTTTCAAGGATATTTCATTCTGAACAAAAACATGCTGGTGTATCATACATGTTCTCAGTCAAGTGCTTTTACGAATACTCCCCATCCAATTTGATTTGGCAAAAGAGCAGTAGGCAGAGTTTCAGCCTCAAGATGTTCAAAGCTGAAAAAGACTGATCCCAGAAAAGCATTCAGCTGTACTCTAAAACAGTTGTATTAGAAATTTGCTGCTGTTTTGCATCATATTTAGAAAAAAATATCCTTAATCTGGTGGATGTGGTGTTATTAATACTTACAGTTCACCTTTTAGTTGTTGCAAAGATGTGCTAAGAACTTTGATGAGCAGAAACTCAAATATTTGGAGACTTTGTCCCCTAGCAATGCCAAACCACCATCTTAATGTCACAAAATTTATCATGCAGTGACAAATGATCAGAGGAGCATTTTAAAAGCTAGCTGACTCATTAGTCCTACTTTACGATCCACTTTGTCACAGTGGATTATATTACACAGATGTGTTCACTCACACGGTTGTAAAGTTATATCGTTTCTAGGCCACTTTTTTACTTACTTCACCAATTTTATGTGAAAGACTTCAGATTCCAGGTCCACATCTCATGACAGGGCCCAGCAACAACAATGAGAACATTAGAGTCTAACAATATAATCTCCTCTTATGATAAACCTTAGCCTAAATCACATCAGCAAATGGTGGGGTTGGAGGACACAAGATCTTTCTGCATGAAGTATTGTGGATGCTTTGGAGGCTTTGCAACAGAGCACATAACTGATGAAAACAAACAATTAAAAAAAGACAGCACTGAATTTCTTTCCCATGTGGTGTCCATATGGTTCTCACAAATCTTTAAGGTCCTATCTCATCGTCTGACTTGAACACATAGGGACGCAGCAGTTCCACAGCAGATGACAATCGAAGATCAACCCCACTGGCAGGCCGCCAAGATAATCAGTGAATACTGGAAAGGAAGCTAATTAACAGCCACTGCAAGCTGATAGTTTGAACAGATTAGCAGCTTTCTGGAGAGTTGAGTAGACAAAGATATGCCTGTCAGGATCTATCTGTTTGAGTAATAAGGCTTGTGTGTGTGTTTGTGCGTCTGTATATCGCCACATAGAGACATCAACTGGAAGGTCATCGCAAACAAATACACAGTTTTCTTTTTGTTTGTTTGTTTTTTGTCTTCATAGCATTGCTAATGATATAAACCGTTATATTTATTTTTTTCGGGATTTTATAGAGTTCATTATTGTTATGGTTCAGGAGCAGCAATGAAAATTAAATGTCTAGAAAGATTAATTCACTGCCTACACTCTGGGCATAAACTAAGCCTCTAGTGTTACTGCCAGCTAACTTTGATTGTTTGCATATAGGATGTTTCAGAGAACAATGCTGTTCAGGCAACAAGAAATACAAAGTTGATGAAATCCCAAAACCCACCACCTGGCTTTCCTATACAATAATTTGGGGTATTTCTGATGGTAGAATACAGATTTGACTCTTCAAAAAACAGGGTTTCTTTCACCCACTACCAGTTTACTTACATTGAAATTACCCTTTTGGCTTTGTCATTACCAGCTTTACAAATTTTAAAAGTTAATTTATTTTTTGTTCTGTTTGGAAACTAGTTCAGTGTCAGTGAGATAGACAGCTGTCAAAAGCAATTTTCAAGTTGTGCCACATATTATTAATTGGCCTTAGGTTTGGTCTATGAGCCATTTTAAGAGCAAAATGCTTTAACACAAACCATTACATTGTAGCTTTGACTGAGCTTAATTCAGTTTTCCATTGTAACATCCCCCAACTAAACTGTAGATCTAAATAAATCCATTGAAGTCGGTGGCTCCATCACACAACCAAATGTGATAAAGTTTTGTTTAAATACTTCTTAGACATTGTATCTCCATGGAAATACTTGAAGTGATTCAAAGAGGGTTAGGCAGTCGCTTCTGAAAAAAATCTGAGTAGTGTGATTGGGAGAAGGAGGCTGGTCAACAAAATAATCCTGACTTTATTTTACAAAAATAAATACATAACTGCTGACATTTTTCATCTTTATACCCCCTCCTTGTGTAACCATGGACGTTATTTATACACAACATGTAGACACAATTAATACTAAACTTTGCTCTTGTTTATGCCTGGCACAGTATGACCTTCTCTAACTTCTCTAATTCAGCATTCTGTGCCAGCGGGCCTGGTTGTTAACATCAGGAAAGAAAATAAATGTCAAATTGATTCAATGAAAGAAAAGACATACCCATGAAATGTGAGAGAAACAAACAGGATGACTAAAGCTGACAAGGCTGAAGAGAAGAGGCTGTAACATAGTAAGACACTGCCAGACAAGTACAGAGCTCAAGACAGAAACAAAGCTGACACTCTGGGCAAATTGGACTTGACTCAGAAAATGTACTTTGGTTCCAAAGTACATTTCCTTGTAGTTCTACAAGGACACTAAAAATATATAGTATTATTGTGATTAAAATAAGTTATGGATATATTTTATGCACACACAAAGTTATAAAAGTTTCTCAACAAAGAAACGGCTAGTGAGGAAAATACTGACATCATTCCCTCATGATCCCTGTTTTGAGCATGTTTAACAGAAAACTGACAAAAAGGGAGATACTGCTAAGCACCTTATTCAAGATTGGGACTCAAACCTGCTATTTAGATTCAAGTTGCTCTCAAGTGGTTAAAGATGAAATTTCAGACTTGACTTTGACTCAAGGTACATAGTTTTACTCTGTACAGATGACTGGCTGTCAAAGTAAAGTTAAGCAACGTAGGTTTTCTACTGCATTTTTCAGTCGATCAGCTCTGACAGAGCTGTGCATATTCTTCTGTTAAAGGATGTATTTTACTTATTTAGTTATTTTAGCCATAATCAGTTGTGGACTATGAACGCTTCATGGGAAAACAGTCATGTTTGTTATAACTTTGTAACAAAAACTCAGATCTCACTGAAATTGAACTCTGTATTAAATGAAATTTTGGTATTAAATGGAAATAATAAATTTAAAAGTTACAAAAGGACTTCAGGTAACAAGTTATTTAAAATAAAATAACTTCCTCTTATGGTTATTTTGAAATTCTTTTTATTTCTCAGCCATTCATGGTAGTGTAACTTTCTCTTTACTTTGTAATTTATTATATATTGTGGAACATGACCTGTTATTCAACTATTATTCAAAACAACACATTCATTCTGAAATTTAACAAGAAGTGGTTTTAACTTTTTTTTGTTTTATTGTTAAAAATAAACTCATCTTTTGTATTTCGTAATGCAAAAAGACTGACAGAAGTGAAGTTGCCATTCACTCAGCACCACAGGGCCCTCTTGTCACCACCAGCAAACTTACTGCCCAACCACACAACTGCAAAGATGAATGGAGCAGGGGTTTGGACTGGCAACTCACCAGTTACAGGATGAACCCCTACCTCAAAAGGTAGAATAATGATTTAGACTCTGCACTCTAAAGGCTCCCACACCTGACATTTGAGGCAGAGTCGCATGGTTGCAGACAGTTCGTTTTCACATAAACCTTCTCCCATATGCTTCAATATGTCACATGTACATAATTACTCACCGCGTCAGACAAATGTTTCTCAAAAGTATTTGTTTCCTACAGATACGAAACATGGATAGTTGAAGCAGAATATCGACATTGGTGTCCAAGTGCATTTCTGCAAGGAAACAAACATCTGACCAAACACACAACACTCCTGACAGTTTTGTTGAAATAGTTCAACCTGGGTCTGGTGTCGAGAAGTGGAGGCAGATGCCTCTATGCAAACAAAATGACGCAATTTTGTCACACATCTACATCAATGAGACCCGATTTTTGCACATTAGATTAAGTATGTCAGAGCCTTAATAAACAACCATACCTACATTGTGAATTTTGGAATTTTTTTTAAACATGGCAATAACTCATTGTTCAAGTTTGACTGATGATATAGGCTATTGTCAAAACAACTTATTTTGAAATTCTGAGATTCTATACTGAAAAACAGGTGCTCCTTACATAACTTTGAAAACAATGTATACTTCTAATCTTGAAGCATGTAGATTATAAAGTCTGTTGTAATCAAAATGTTTTCAAAGTTGAAAGTCCTGGAGTAATTATGCACTTGAGGTAATGATGAAACTCCAATTCACAATCCCTAATGGTATTACAGAGCACTTTAAAAACAGATTCAAGTGTTTTCAGCTGTGTTGCTATGCAACACTACGTGCCTTCTACAAAGCAGACTCATAGCTGTCTTCACTTTGATAGATTAATGACCCGAAGGAAGTTAGTCTCTGTAGAAATGTTCTAATATTGTACTGAAATGACCTAAAGCCAAAAGCTGCCTTGAAGGTTGAAAAACAGCTTCATCAAGCACTAAAACGGCACAGAATGCTTTGGAAAATCGTACGTCATTTTTATTATAAAGAATGGGTGGCTTGTAGTAAATGGACTAAAACATGAAAAACATCATTCCTTTTGAAGTCTAACCTCAAGTGCTGGAATGAGTGCGTATCGGCGAAGGCATACGCTGGAGTGTGAGCGCTCACAGGAGAGATAACACCACTCTTTTGTACTTTTTTATGTCCTGGTGCTGGATGCCAGATGCCAACTCCCCGCACACACTCACGGTCAACACCCAGAGCCTGTAAGAGTGTTTATTACCTCCTGTCTTTGGACAGTAAAGAACAGGAAATGTTGCCCACCTCCTCTCATCTTCACACACATACAAACCCATACAGATTCTAACTGCGTATGTCACTCGCTTCCTCTTTTTGGTTCCCTCTTACTAATTTTTTACTCCCCTCCTGTGGTTTCCCACATCCTCTGTGGTTACCAAAAAAACAGCTCGAGGAATTTATAAGAGTTCATTTTATTTTGTTTATAGTGTGTTTTCTGGACGTACCAGTAGAGCGTTAGGTGAAGATGTCAATATCTACAAGAAAGAGGTTGTACATTTTTACCCATTGTGGAATTTAATCTTTGATTTATTTTCCATTACGTTTTGTGTGTGTGATTTCTCTGGTTTTGGTAGTCTTACTGCCATGTACCACAGATCTTGAACTTTATTGCTCAGGCTGCTATTCATGCATGGTTGTTTGTGTTTTTTGTTTTCATTTGTGTTTGTATGCGTGTTTTGCTATGCTCTGTGATCATATGTAAAGACACTTTATGTCCCTTTGTCTATGGAAGAAACTGGCGTGCAAATAGACAATACTGTTGATTTTTTTTCTTAATAAAAAATCTAACTGGGAAAAGATTTTGCCAATCTTTTTCCAGGCAAAAGCCTGGGAAAAGATTGTGACTCAAGTTTGGGTCTTTAACACATTCAGTAGCTCGAGCCTTACTACCCCATTAGTTGTGTTTTTTTTTTTGTTTTGTTCCATAGGACCCCTGCTTCCAATAAGTATCTTAAGAAACCAATGAATGCACAATTATTTTCATTTGGTTACATCTGGTCAACTTACAGCCTGTGTTATTTTGCTTGTGTTGTACTCCACTGTAAACATAATTCTGATGGCTTGTTATTACGCAAGCCATCAGAATCATAACAAAATAAACACTTAAGTTTGAACTACGTCAGTGGGATTTCATTTTCGGCCAAGTCATAATAGAGTCCCATCACATTCTGCATCTGGGTTGTGCAGTTTGGGCCTCAAGTGGTAAACGGCTTGCAATTTTATAGAGCTGTATGAAGTCCAATGGACAGCAAGACACTTTGCAGTACATTCACCCATTCTTACACACATTAGCACACTGTTGGTGGCAATTTACAGTCTAACCAGAGGTGTATGTGTGTGTGTCTGGGGAGGGAGAGAATGAAATCAAGTACCTACACATGCCATGTGTATTCAGAACTCTCGATCCAATCAGCTTCATTTGCAAATAGTTCCAGGCTGAGATGCAGAAAAGATCTGACGTTTCATTTGTTAATACCAAATGGAAAATACTATAAAGCTTTAGTTTTATCAAATTAGTTTAAAGTAACATGAAACATCAATCTGGTTTTCATTATTATTTTTTGGAAGTTTTTCTTTTTTTGGCTCAGAATTACCTGCTAGACAGGAAAGTAGATAAAAAGAGAGGTGGGAGACAGGCAGCAAAGGTCATGAGGCCGGGACATGAACGTGTGATGTCCATGTCTAGGTGCTAAGGCCTCCCCTGTGTCACCGCAGCACCCAGCATTCATTTGTTTTAAGAATAATTTCAGACTCTAGCTTTGTGTAGGTTTCACATTTTTTTCCTGTCTCTCAAGCAACCATACATCAATTGATTGATATCTGGGAAACAACCACCACTTGCTTCATCTGTAATATAATTTTTGGGAATGTAATCTGACCTCTTAATGTAAACTGACCCCAGGATCAATCGCTGTTGCAGCATGCTGTTGAAGCTCATGGGAATCTCAATAAGCATAAACCAGCTCTTCGTTACTTAACTGAGAAATGCATGAAAGTACAAGAGACAGCCTGTGTTAAGATAAAAAATATTCTGATGCTTTTCTTCAGCTGTCAGAAGAAAAAACAGGATATGCGTCAAGACCAAAATCAGCAAGAATTTCTATGTTTGGAATAAACATGAGCAGTCTAGTGATATGTCCATTTGAGAAAGGAATAGGGCTCTCTGGAAAGAATTAAGTTATTTCCCATCAGAATATTAGTGCCACTTTTTAAAATTTGTGATCCACAAGATAATCTAACCTGAGTAATAGGTACAATTGCCATATTGTTTTTTCTTCTTCTCATTATATGATTTGTCATGTTTGGTGACACTGTTTGATTGGAGTAATATTGTCAATGCACAGTCACAAAAAACTGTACTGCACACATGCAGTATATCCACCAACAGTCCTGTCAGAGCAGTTAGCAGACATAGGTGCCAGAATTTGTAAACAGAAAGATATGATATAGACTTTAACCTGAAAGCTTGAAGAAGTAAAAGCTAACACAAGCAAAAGATGCAGTTCCTTCATTCACTGAGGTCAAACGTATGTCTGCATCAGATATAGATATCACAACAGACACTATAAGTTTATACTGTTTTTCCTACACAAAGTATTAAAACAACTTGTTGTCAGGCCAAGTGACATTTCTTTTGTAAATGAAGTGAAAAACTACAGTTGAGTGGTAGTCCTTGAGAAGCAAAGTGCTTTTTTTCTTAAAGACACCAAAATGCAGCATAAGAAATATGGTTTTTAGTCCCACTCCAACCCAAGACTCTGAAAGGTGATTTTGAAGTAATTGACAGGCTAACAAGTGAACTGTCACTTGTTATTAGATAGTTGCAGTTCCCCAAAGTTGTGTTGGAAAGTCTGAGATAAGTAATTGTCAGTCTTTCACTGAAATGTCAAAAACCTTGTATCTGACTATTGTTGCAGTGTTCATATTTGAAATGAGAACAATGTTACAAAACAAAAGTAGAGAGCTAGAAGTGTCAACACTCAACTTGCCTGCTCTGATGTTGAGCAGAGTTTTTGAAAGTTGCTGAAATTCAGGTTTCTGCCCTAAGACACTTGGGCTTGGATGAAGGCATTAGATTTCAACAGTGCCATCTTTGCGCTCCTCTCTATATATTCCGCTGCGATGCCTCATTTCTCATAAAGTCCCCAAAGCATACTAAAGCAAAAATGTCAAAAATAATTATTCAACACATCACTTTGTTCAAAGACAAAGCGCAAAACATTCTGTCAAAATGACAAATGTTCAGCACACATTGAAACAAGAAATGTTGATGTTGACAGTCTCTCACAAATCAGCAATCTAAGTAATAATTTCTATCAAACAGAAACCAGATCAGCCTTTTATTCCACTGATGCAGTGACAGAACCATCCAAACATCCCAGATAAAAATGGATAATAAGCCTCAAAATGAATTGATCTTTAATTACAAAATGTGGACATTTTTGAAAACTTGGAACTTTAATTTATTCAGTGAGTGAAAAAAAAAAAATCCACATTGAGAAATTTTACTCAAAACCACATTTTTCGGCACAGCTGCTTCTAGTACTTTATGCAATCCACTTTTGGCAATTGGACAGTAATAGCTGCTGCTCTACAACAATTTAAGGCATGAACATCGCCTTTGACAGTTCCTATTTGCAATTTCTTTTTTTTTTTTTTCATCATTCTGAGACCTGGTTTCTCCGTGATGCTCCATTTTCTTCAGCTCAATACCAGGGGTTTATCAAGGACTTAAGATTGTGGATTAATATTTCCACATAAAACAATTAAGTCACATAACTGCATGCATACTCACACAAAGATAAAAATATAAAAACAGAAGAATGTACTGTATGGGAATATTTACAATATTAAAAAAAATGCTGTACAGTTATTAAAAAGTCAAAGAAATGTACCTGGGATCATTTTAAAAAATGAACAAAATGTGGATTCATAGAGGATTTGTACATATAAAAGCAACATGTTGGCTTGGCAACATGCAGTCATATGAATCAGCTCCCATATCTGTGACTCATTTTTTCTATTTTAGTATGACCAAGTAAAAGTGGCCTGACGAGGAACAAAGAAATTAAATAGAAATCCAACAATATGAGTAAAATGTTCAAAGTCTTTCTCCTTTCAAATAACAAATAACTAAAAAAAAAAACTAATCAAAGGACAAATGATGAACAAACCATTATTGATTATAATGAAACTTTGTAACACATTCATAACCAAAAAAGAACGTTCTGTTTTTTCTTTTATGCAGCCCTCTTCTTTGCCTTCCTTTAGACATAACCACCCAAAACCTAAGAGCTGTTTATTCATCCAGACACATTCACAGGATGTATGTGTTTTTTCTTCAGTTATTCAATCTCTTTTTATTACCCACTCTGTGCATATTTTAATATTTCTTTCTCCATATGTATTTATTCTGTCACTGCATCCCTTTCTCCAGTCCATTCATTTCCACTCCAGCCAACCACTGTGGCTTCCATGCTTTGCAGCCATCTTTGAAATGCAATGCTGATTTCTTCAAGCCCCCCTTGCTCTGAAACTGTGCCCTGAGTGAATGCAACCCAATCAGCGTCTACCATCCGAACCACTTGTGCACACTCCAAAAGCTCTGCCATTTCCATCATCAGCCTGAATCATAGTCCGGAAATGTCGTCTGGTTGCCTCCTCAATCACACCCTTTTTGTCTTTTAATTTTTCTTTTTTGCCTTTGGTTCAGTTTTTTTTTTTTTTTTTTTTTTTTTTAGTATACATGCATCTGTGGTTGACAGAAAGAGTGAATAAGATGCATTAAAAAATAGAACAAAAGTGAAGTCTCTCTGCACCGACTCCTGTTCTGTGGTGTCAGTAGTGGATAGCACTCTCCTTCACGTCTGCCGACACGCACAGAGAAGACAAACTGAAAGCACGTTTTTCACAGGTGCAAGATCTTTTACAGAAAGAAGCATTTGCAAATTAGTCATGATTGATATTTATAAACCTGATGCTTGTCTTGTTTTATAAGTTATTCTTTGGAAGCACCTGAAATTACATATATATTCCAACAGACCTTAGAAGATAAGAATAGGTCAGAAAGGCACGGAGTAGGAGAATCTGTAAATCCTTTTAAATCCTTTTGTTAACTCAGAGATTTTCATGATTGTCCATGCACCTGGGCCAGCAAAAAAGATGGGACTTTTTTCACTTTACACATAGAAAGGCTAATCCAAGTCATTTTGGGTGGAGTTCCAATCCATGAGAAGTTACAGACATACAGTACCTTGAGTTTTTACAAATCTCTTAGATTTTAGAAATATAATTTTTGCTTTTTATGGTTACTAGCTGATACTAAGTGCACTTGTTTAAGTTAAATAAAAATAATATGTGAAGAAATTGTTACATATTCTATAAGCATCCTTGAGAAGAACATTTTATCCTCACTTAAATGCCGCTTAAGCAAAATAAACAAGGACATGCTGTTCACTTTAAGCTTCATTTACAATTTTTTGCAAAAGTATGCACCTTTAAATTTTACACATTTTGTTATGTTTCAAAGAGAAACCTTAATGTGTTTTATTAGGATGTGATAGAGGTGCAAAGTAGTTCATTTTGTGAAAAAGAAGGAAACTGACACTGAAAAAATATCGTACATGTTTTCAGTCCTCTTCAGTTGGCACACCTAAAGTCCAGCTTGTCAAGAAAGCAACTCACAACACACAGACAGCAACAAAGCAACATGCAGATAAAAAAAGTTTCAAATCCAGACCTAAATCAAATTGAGAGTCTGAGTTAAGACTTAAAATAAATGGCCAGCTATAAAATTGCTTTTATAATACAGTTAGATATAAAAATTCTGAATTTGTCATGCTAAAAACAAACAGCCAAATAGCCATGCCTAGTTGACATGCATAAAAATCTCATCTGTGTCATTAGATCACAATAGATAGGGATGGTAATTGTAAACGACTAACAAAAACAAAAGAGGGTAGTGCGTGAAAGATTATCTACACCAACATCTGAAAATAATTTCCTTTAGAAGAGGGAAGGAATTCCAGTATGTCATGACACAAGACCTGAGAGAAGCATCTGGCCTTTGAGTGATCCATCTACTGTTCAGTAAAATCTCATAAGAGTAGTTTCAAAAGGAGAGGTCAGTTATACAGACAATACTTTACATTATGTATGAAAAGTTGAATATGTACCTTTACAAGCTTCCCACATGAGCTTTACAGATTGATGGAAGACTTTTATAACTAATTGTCACAGTTTAAGGTGTTTTCATATCGACATTTATGTTCTTTCTATAGGGAAGTTTTTTGCATCAAGATTACTTCTGATTCTTTACATGAGCTAATTCAGTATGGAGAACTATCATACTATCTCTGTCTGAAAATGTTTCATTATGAGTTTAGTTGGAAATAAACATCCAGCTTTCCTCAAACATCTACAAATAGAACATGTAGTTCCACTAATCTCAGAAGTAGTTTAACCTTCATCCCTTTTTACTTTCCTGCATGACAATGGAAGACATATTTTATGGGAAGACTTTGGAGTGTTTTTATGAGAGTGCTGTCAGGACAAAGACATTGGACTCTCTTTGGATGAGGGAATGATGTGCTGGTGAAAAAATATCCTCAGATCAATGTTGAAACATAGAAACATTCAACAGGCAAAGTAAGTGTTTGTTTTTTTATCCTTTTCTTTCTAAGGTCATCGTTGGATTTGGTTTTCGATAGCACATGTGGATATATGCGCAGTTTTTCTTGCAAATGAAGAAATGTGCAGACTTATGACAAGCGCATAAGTCTGCACATTTGTCCATAAATCAATAGAGTACATAACAGGAGACGTGAACTGCTGCCCTGCATTATAAAATTGTATGCTCTATTAGGAGAGCAACATGATTTCATGATATTAATAACAGCATATTACTTGCACATTTCAGATTAAACCTTTTGTATAGACAGACTAAAATAACCTAAGTAGATATATATAATGGAAGACAACAGACAACAAGTGTGTATTCAAGTCCCATTCCAGCCTTTTATGATAGGTCTGTACTGGGGAGATGCTGTTCTAATAAAGAATATGCCACTTTGGAATATATCCAGATGTGCATCACTGGATAATTTAAGATAATTTATTACTAAAGTTTTAGAGGATGTCTGGCATTATTGCGGAAAATGTTTGACTTTAAAATCTCAGTAAATGTTTGATTTCTTATTTATTTATTTAACAGACTCATGGCACACAGACAGAAAACAAAGATACATGACACAACAACAAATAATACATAAAAAAAATATGATAAAAAGACTTGCACACCAGTGTTTACACAAAGACGACTGAGGAAACGCTGGTATGTTGTGGAATGCACTGGCAGAAGGATGTGACATCATTACAATAAAACTGTTCTGGGAGATGCACAGACGACACATAAAATTATATATCAAATCATTCTCAGAAACATTGTCAGAGGATAGTTTAGTTTTAATATTGTAAATGTATGCATGCAATCATGGGAAATTACCATTTTTCTCTCCAAATTTATGACTGACAGCAGGAAACATTTATATTTTTTCTTGTGAATAAATTAATTTAAGATAGAAAGTTTTTGAAAAAGAATATTCCTTTGTGAACACATTTATGTGGCCCCAATACTCTTCAGTAGATATAAAATGCAGTTCTTAAAATATTTTTTTATTAGATTAAAATAGCTATGCTAACCAACATATGTATTATAAGATTTGAAGGCACTGGAATAAAAAACTTGAAATCCAAATTCAAAGCATGTATGAAGCACATTTAAAAAACAAGTTTGCCCAAAGAGCTGCATAAAAAAGGTAAATAAAAGTGATAAAAACAAGACATCAAACATTCAAGCCCTCATAAAAGAGCACAGACACACTGAAAAGAGCATGTCAAGCCACTCTGGGCCAAATGCTATTGAACAAAGGATGTTTATAAAACAGACTCAAGAAAAGGAGCCAAAATGGCCGTCTAATCTTTAAAGGCAATGTGTTTGAAGGTTTGGGAGCGAAAACTGAAAGTTGATTTCCATTAACTGTTTCTGCTGAAAGACAATAACTTTATTGCACAATTCCAAAATAATAAATAATTTAGTTTGATTTCTGAAACATTTTGATCACATAGTATTCCACAATGTTGCTTTCTTTACTCATATTTCAGTCATTGTTGAATGATTTTTTCTTTTACTTATAAGTCATAAAAATATTTCATAAAGACAACTCACCTTTTTCTACTGTATGTATGACCTGAATATGAAAGATAATTGGAATTTCGGTTTTTTTTCCGGAGCTGGTGATGATTTTTCAAATCTGTAATGAGAAGTCATTTTCATTTTGAGGAAACTCAATCTATTTACTTTTGGCATTCTTCTCGGCAAATAATCCATGTGACCCTGCATTGCAAAAAGCACTGTTGCCTTTTGCTCTCACATGAGAAACCAAGCTTCAAGAAAGATCTTAAGGAATAATGTGGGGCTCAACTGAGAATCTAAAAGTTGGAGGGGCGTAAACCTTGACTCTTCCAGACAGCTAAAGGAAGTTGTTCCTAAAGGCAAGAAGCAGTCAGTGGAATATAAATTCCATTCTTTTTTTATAAAGTTCTGAACAAAATAAATAAATCAATGTTAGCTGCCACAAATGACCCACAACCGACTTAAGATGTGTTCAGTCAAAGAATGTTTTTGTTTTTTTATGCCAAAACTTGCATCAGAAATTCATTCATTCAGTCAGTCTGTGTGTATTTTATTGCAGTTTTTAAGTTGTACAGTAAAGGAAACACAACTCTAGCCATTTACTTAAAAACGATTATCAGATATTCCTGGTGCTGCTTCTTTATTTCACTCATCTCCCCCTTGACCTACATACCTCTATTGCATCCTCCATCTCACCTCTCCCCTCTCCCCCACTTCTGACTGATTCCTTTCCCCTTCTCTTGTCAGCTTTTGTGATCTGTTGCTCCTCGGGGTGATGTTTTAGAGCAGATTGATGTTTTTAAGCCTAACCTTGGTCAGCAAGGACCTGCTTTTCCCCACCTTTTTTCCATCTGACCCTCCTCAGAGTACAGTACTTCCTAGTCAACACTACTTTCAGCTCTGTTACCCCACCTTTCCCTTCTCATCCCTCCTCTCCAACGCGACATCTGTTCCTCACTTCTCTTTGGAGAGACCATCCATCTCCTGCTCCCTTTTGTCCCTGCATTCTTTTTTGCAATGTTTCTCTGTCCATCCAAATTTTTTCACCCACCTCTTCCCCTGTAAAGACAGATTGATGGTTTGCCTGTCTTAAAGAGAAGCCTACAAAGACTTGTTCCTTCCCTTGACATCACTAAACAAAGACTCCTCTCTCCTTCCTCACTTCCTGTTTTCCTTTCTTTTTTCTCTTCCTCACACCCATTGAACTTTGCTTCCTCTGGGCACACTATCCAAGAACTCTCATTTCCTTCTGTTAAGACACTCAATTTCCCTTCTTTTTATCCACTTTTCGCTCTCCATAGATTTGCGGTCATGTTGAACAACACAATTAACCGAGGAACGGTAAAGCATCTTTGCAAAAGTTGACGTGTTAAAAGAAACAAAAAAATCACTTCAACAGAAAATTAAAATACTGTGCCAAAGATCCTCTACAATAGGTTGCTGGTGGATTTCCAACTATTGTGAACAGTTAATGTAATTTCTCACCTCTATTGTCTCAGACTAAATTTGTGGCTTATTAAAAAAAATTTGATGGCCTGAAACATTTAACTTCACTCTTTGCAGCACAGTGTGCCATTTAAAATCTTTACTGGAACAGCTTGACTGGCTGTTGACTTTCTACATAATTCTGCTCAATTATCATCTGCCTTCGTGCTCCTCTGTCAGGGATTTTTCCCCATTCAGCTTGATTTCTCCTGGTGAATTTCAACCGGGCCAATCAGCAAACAGTGTAAAAATTTGTGAATGATTGACATTGAGTCTTAGGATTCTAGTCTGCCTGTATTGGGTTGCAGTTTGGCACTGGCTTCAGAGGACGTAAATGAAGCCATTCCATCCGAGTTGGCCACACTTGCAAATACTGAGCAGTGAAAGTCAGAGCAAGAGGAATGTAGAAGACATTTTTTATGGAGGTTGAATAAAAGTCTGGACAGCTACGCTATTACCTCTCAGTGTTCTGCTTTCTCCACCCATGACCTCCTATTTTATGGTAACACAGACTTACTTCACATCGTAGTGTTACACTAGAAAGAAAAATGGCCCTGCTCTTCATGGTTTTGTTTATAGTGCATTCAATTATCAGTAAGCTTCTTTCAGCTTGTGCATTACATACATCATGGCCAATTGTTAGCTTTTGGGTAAAATCCGATCCAATCACTTAAAGCTTCAACAGAATCCATTCCAATAATTTGGACAATATAATAAAATTTATTCAAGTTAAAAATAAATTCAAAGCTTTATCCAAGCAACATATATATTATTTTAAATTTTATGTATTTGACTTTGATGAAGGCCATATCAGTTTTGTTGAGAGGCTCCTCTACTAAATGGCATATTGACATCTTTTTTTATGCAACTTTTTTATATACGAGTTCCTGTAATCAGATTCAAAAAGGAGGAATAAACTTAGATGAACCATGTGAGTAAAGTGAGTGTTTTAGCGTCTGGCCTCAGAGTGTTATATAAATCTGTCCCACTAACTTGTCTTTTAAAAGCAGCTCATAAACTCCACTGAAAGACTGTTTACAGTAAAGTAGTTACTTCCATGTCAGAGCTTTTCAGTTGCTAACAAATTAGGTTTTATTGGGCTCACAAGCAAGGTGAGTAAATAGACTAAGGAAAAGGGAAAAAGCAGATCAATGTGGCAGATTGTTAAGATATTGAAGTGAAACAGCAAAGAACAGGGGATTAGGAAAATGACTAAGCAGTATTTCCGATTGCTTTAGATGCTTTAGTCTCAGCTCTTACAAATGCATCCACACTTTCTGTACCTATCCTATGTTTAAGCACACAAGACGGTATTTATGCTACTGAAATCAATTTTGAGCGAAATGTAGCCTGTGGAAGAAGAGAGAGAAGTGACAGCTGACAGAGTAAAAGGCAAAAAATAGGGATGCAACTGATTCCACATGTTGAGAGGAGACAAAGTGATAAAGAGAAAAGGGAGGAACACATGGAATAAGTGAGCAAGTGAAGACTATGAGGGTTGTGGCTGGGTCACGGCAGCCCTCTGTCCCTGTAGGCTTATATAACTCACCACCAGAGAAAGTTCAAGGTTAGTTTCATTTGGTTGCAGAGAATTGTATACCTTTACCTAAAGATTCAACAACTACAATGGGAGCTGGAGATGAAAATACAAGTTTTCTGAAATTGTTTTTTATTATTATTATTATTTTGGAGCTCTTTGGTTGAGCTGTCTGTTGCACAGACATGTTTTATTGTTCCTATTGTATTTTCCTTAACATTCCAAAAGCCTACATGTGGAATGACATCACATTTTGCTCAGTATCAAGTTCCATTCAGTATTACAAATGTTCACTTCATTTCTATTTATGTTATGACACAAACTTACCACCTAACTGTTTTACTGCATGCACATCCTGCTGTAAACTTAACTTACGTCATTCCTCAGATGATTTAACAAAAAACATTTTAATCAGTCTAAATTGCAGACTGATAACAGAAGGTGATATGTGCCTGAATTGAATTTAATATAATATGTTTTCATAATGATTATATCCGAAGAAATTAGACAAACATTGTCACTTTTCAAAATGAGTCCAAAGAGCACCAAGATGGTAACATCATGAAGACTACGTTACACATTTATATTATAGTCGCAATTTGCTATTACAATCAAATTGAATTCCATGTTGACATGAGAAGACTTATTGATTTCAAGTGTTAGTGTAAAGTCAGCACAGCCCTCCTGAGGGTAACTCATGTATCATCCACTTATTAATGCTGACAGGTTTTGAAATCTGTTCACTTAATTAACACTTTTTCAATCATATACATGTAAACCGTATCACTTGCAACCTGTTGCAATGTGGACAAATTTATTGCCAGAGTAAAGGGTTAAAACAGGTCACAGGAAAAAAAAAAAAAAAAAAGGTGTATGCCTTTAGCTTCAGTAGGGTGATTACTGAAAGAATGTCTTCATTGTTTGTATATATATAAAAAAATAATCAATGAGACAGCTGCAGCTCATCCAAAATGCTGCTTTGAAAGTCCAATCCTACATCAGAAAAAGGGATCTACACCAGTTCTTCAATCAATTCTCTCTCTCTGTTTGTCAAAGAAAATATTTTGAAATTCTGCCATTCCTCTATACAGCACTAAATGTTCTTGGGCTAAAATACATTTCTGAGTTGCTTTTCAAGTAAGAACCATGTAGCCCTCTTAGGTCTCCAAAAATATGACTTGTTCAGAAACTGTTGAGTCCTTTAAATCAGGACTTTTTTTTGTCTACTGGAGCTACTAAGCAAAAAATCTGACAAATGACCTTGGAAACATTTGTTTCTTGTATGAATTCAATATTTTTATTTGAACATCTAGTTTTTTTTTATCCACTGCTTGTATGCTTAGGCTTTAATTAATTTTTTTTTTCAATGTTTTTTTTTTCTTCTTGTAAAGTCCTGCAAAGTGCTTTGGATTACCTTGTGTATAAAATATGCTTTATAAATCAAATTGCCTTGGCTGATGCGCTCTTCCAGTTCCACTTCTTGTCTGTGCACACAATAAAATTAAAAGGGCAATATATTGTTCGTCTCTAAACAATAAATTGCAGTCTGAATATTCAGATGTTAGTAGGAGAAAATTAAATGACTAGTTTTAAAATATGAAAGTGCAGAGAATACACATCAATACACTTAAGATATGTTCATAACATTAAGTGCTCTTCAGTTTCTAGATGAATGGAAGGATCGCTCCTGTTGCGAGACAGAATCAGGACATGTCTGATGGACACTGAATGCCTCTAAGTTGTTTTCTATCGTAAAATAATTCCTAGAAGTGTGTGAGGGCTTCTGTTGAACAATTTGAAGGTGTTCAGTTTTGCATTTACTAGGAATTTATTGTTGGGTATCGAGTCATGAAATAGCCTTGGCAGTGCAGCTGTTGTACCCATCTGCTTTGCTGAGGCTCCCTGACACAGAAACACACACAAAGGAAACAAAAGGCTGGAATTAAATTTGTGTATATTACGAAAATTCGACTCATTGCTGTCAGTGATATCAGCACTTAGGATGTTTACTGAGAACACCTTTATTTCATGGTTTCCATATCTCTGGTGCTGCAAAACCAAACAAATAGCAGGAGAAAAAAGAAAGCAAAAGAAGAGAGGTGTTTGAGCTTGAAAACAGAGAGAAAAACTGACATGAGTGTTCAAATGATGCTTTCTCTATTTTTAATTTCATTTAAATTGATTTCCAAGGATTTTGTGGTTTCTCCCTTTTTTATGCACATTCCAACTCTCAGCCAAGTGGCATTAAATTTGGTTCCTGTCACGGTTAAAAAATTTCATGTCATTGTTTATTGGTTTTGGTTATTTTATTAGTCACCATTCGAGTTCTGCTGTCTACATTTTTTTTTCTTCCCAGTTTCTCTGTTGCTATATTGCTTCTATTTACGCAGTTTGTTCCCGTACATTCTTCTCTTTCTATACTCATCACATGACTGGTCAGGCCCGGCGGCATGGGCGGGCATTGAGAGGCATTGCCTCTCACAGAGTCAGCTGTGCCCCCCCGTGGACTGGAAGCTGCTTGTTGTTTTTTTTTTTACCTCAGAACGGCCAACTCTCTGTTATTCCTATATCAATTTGATACAGCAGGGGCTTCCACACTTCCCATATCTGTATCCTCTGTCACTTTTTCAGCAGTTAAAACTGTTTAATTATGTCGTAACTTGTTTTCCGAGCCGCCTTCAAATGCAACATGAACGCTGAGACGCTTGCGCTGGGTTCACACCTGTGCAGGGGTGCGCAGGTGTGTGTTAGAATCATGGCAACAAACAGCAAAACGCAAAGAACTTTGGAAAGTTTTTCCCCCAAAACTAACTGACTGAGTTGAGTAATGCTGTTAGATACAGGTAATGATAACTAAAAGATGACTAGCTAATAATACAGCACCTTAAGCTTAACAAGTAGCCTGTAAGGTACCGATGTTGTTGTCTATGTTCAGCTGTGACTGGTCGTGGTTATTCATTGAAACATGGCCCTTTGTCACTTCTGGCCTTCTTTAATATAATCCCAGCTGTCTTGTGTTTAGGGCTCTTCATGCCAAGCATTACACTGTGTTGGACAGGCTGCCTTATTCTATTATTTGGGGAAAAAAATATTGCATTTACTTCATTCTGAAAGGTTGTCTGCATCTTGTAGCTATATGGTTTACAAGCATCAAAGCTTGATGGATTTTACAATAATGCTGTGCATAATTTTTTTTTCAGAAAAAAATTGTTTATTTTTCTTGGGATTTATGAGAGAAACACAAATTAGAGCAAAATTCTGAAGAGGAGAAAATCACATAGCACTCAAATATTTTTCCACACTTTAAAAAAAACTTTAAAAAAAATGTGTGGCATGCATCTATATTCGGCCTCTCTGAATCAGTGAATGTACAAATCTCACATATCCAGCAAACAGGCTGCAGCCTTTAAACCACGTCTGACCTGAACAGAAAAAGGCATGGGCTCTTGGAAAGGTGGAAAGAAGAACGAAAGCAAAGGAAGAAAGAAAAGAAAGAAGAAAGTCTTACACAATGTAAGCTTGATCATGAGGATTTCTTTTTTACTTTACCACTCTCTCTACCCTCTGTCATTGTAATTCTTGTAATTCTCTTTTTTTTTTTGCTTCTATGTTTCTCACACCATATATATTGATTCACTAAACAACCTCTTTCCTTTGAACCCCCTCTGTCCTGATCCAGTCTCAGTAATGCCATGATGATAGCTCTGTTTCTAACATGATTGGAGGGCAGTCCAGGGGGACAGAGCCAGTGAATGGCTGAGTGGGTGTGTGAGAAGGGACTTGACATGTATTCTGCTGTAATTAAACATGCCCTACATTCTCTGCATTTTAAAAAATGACAAGTGCTCTGCTTATGAACGCCTCTTGTTGTGCCTGCTGTCCCTGTCTGCATACATATTTCAGCTTTCTAGAATTCTCTAACTTTGTCCTTCTTTCAAACAGTGTCTCATTACAGTACCTTTTTTTTAGCCCTGGATTTCCCTACTACTAAGAACAAACAACATTTTAATTATTGGATGAATACAATAGGTCCAAACTATCTTCAATTAAGTAGAATCAATTCTCTCTAAACTCAGTTTAGATCAATCCAGATATTTCCAGTGTTCAATTCAATTTGAGCTCCAATCAATCAGATTGAGATCCAGTCCAGTAAAGCCAAATCCGATGCAATAAAAATAATGCAGGCTAATTCAATCCATTCAAATGTTTTTAATTTAATGTCAGTTGGTGAAACGTTATTTATCTTAAGAGGTCCAAATTGTTGCCTTCACTCGTTGACTTTACAGCAACCTCCCATTCAGAGAAAGCATTCATCAGAATGATCCTTGCCTGGATGAAGCACTTGTGAATTTATTTAAACTGCTTTTTCCAACTTGAAAGGGGAAGACATCTACTACAGACATCCAATACTACCATTACTTTGTGATGCAGTAAATAAACATCTAGCTGTTACACCTCATGTTTTAGGTAAACCAGAATACAAAAAAACTGTACTTTAAACATTTTGCAACAAGCAAAGCATGGCAGTAGTTCCTGATCAGAATAATTTGCTCCTAAACAATTAGCTATGTCACAGCTTCAGCTGTTGCACTACTACAGAACCAACTATTTCCATAATAATATTGTTTAAAAAGTTTGCTTACTTACCAGTTGCCTTTCATTTGGTTGACACAAGATTTCTTCAACACTCAAGTTTTGTACATAATCTTTGCAGACCCTAAGCTAGCAGGTTATCAAAGAATGCTTCCTACCTTTTTTGCTTTCAGAGGGTAGGGTTCTGCAAATTCATTAAAAAACTGATTCATTTAAACATTTATAGACCAACTTACTACATTCTCTGTCAGCTGATGGTGGCACATTGGTGAATAGGTTCAGCTTTACGTTTCTGTGAATTTGATTGACAGTAATGGTCCATCAGAATAAGGAACAATATGATGTAGGGGTTGCGATGTTATTTGTATTTTTCTTCACTGCCACAAAGCAAGAGAAGAGCTGAAACCAATTAGTTTGCAAATCTAACATTTTGCATGCCTTGTCAGTCATTTACACAGACCAGCCAGAAAGACACTGAATTATATTAAAAGTTACATTTTGTATCTTAAATTAAAATTATCAACCCAAAATTGGGTATTTTTTCTGTAAACACACATAATGCTCTAGTAAAAGAAAAGATGATGAACACGCCATGTTCTTCTGTGTCATGTGAATGGCTGGCAACTGTTAAGTAAGCTATTCGTGTATCCTGTAATGTCTAACAAACACTAACAGCAGTCTACATTAGGGGATTGTTGGTTTAACAAAGATCTACTACTCTGTGACCTTACCAAATGCAAATCATAGATTTGGCAATTAATTTTAATCTTATGTATTTATGCACATTTTTAGTTGTTAAGAAAAACTCTGTCCTTGAAAATTGGGGACACAGACTGGATCAGGGGTTTTCACTACTGGGCAAACTGTCCCATCGTGCCTTCTTGCTGCCCTAATCTAGGACTCCCGAGTGTCATATTCAATGTCTGTGGCTGTCTTCCCTTTTTAATGCCTCAGAGACATTGGTGCCAGTGGGTGTTACAGTCAACACTTGGACTTCTGATTCTGCATTTTCTATCCTTCAGCTAGTCTTTGAAATGTTTTCTCTGCACTCACATTGACCGCTGATATTATGCAAATAGACTGATGTGATCCAAAAAGGCAGGGACTCATGAGGCATGCTGATAGCAGACCTCAGTCTGGCACCCTTGAAGTTACTGTATTTCGACTTGTGCAACAAGAAACCCTACCACCATCTACTCGGAGCATGAAGGAAGATGACTCCAAGGTCACAATGAAGGCAAAGAATATCTTCATATTATGGGTATTACTGCAGCAAAGTTAAAAATTCATGTAAGACTTTTGAAATAACTGCTCAAAAACAGTGTTATGTATAATACTTTCACCTGACAATATAAACAAATTGTAATCTATTTTAATGATTAACGCTCTCATACTCAAACACTGATTAGAATGAAATGAAAAGTAATCACAGGGATTCACAGCAAAACAATATTATTTGATCAATTGGGAATGAGAAAGTGATATAGTAATGTATATAGTAGAAAGAAAGCTGTGAAGAAATTATCAACTGGCCAGGCTCAGACAATTGTAGCAGTTCATGTAGAGACTCAAATTAAGCTGATGTGCTTTCTTAAACCAAAAGTTTCTTTGATGGCAAACAACAATTGGAGCATTTTTGGTTTGAGTGTGATGCTGCAGTTCTCAGGGTCTTTGGCAAATGTGTTGCATGCTTTTGTTTTTCCTGACCTAGGTGTTTCAGCTCTTGATCTGTCATTGTGACCTATTCCCAGCCTCTGCAATTACGCCTTATAAGCCAATTTCTGTTGGGAGAGTGTTTTCTTTGCCATTGTTTCTTCTGTCCCGATGCCATGTGAGTACGTACCCTATTAACTTGATTGTATTTTTTCATGTTTTGTTTTCTTGTTTATTTTGTCTTGCATTCTGCTGCAGGCTGAACTATGTATCTGCAATGTAAGTACATTTATCAATCAATGCATTTCTCATCCGACTATCACTTTTGTCTTGTGTCATGGGAATAGATAAACTACTTATTGATAAAATGATTACATTAATTTTAACAGGACTGATAACATTGTTTCTTTTAACACGCATTTTCTGGTATGCCTATAAATCTAACACACAAGCAACTTATGCAAACAGCAGTGTACAACAAAGCTGCTTCTATAGGTCCAGTAGGGTTCATTTTTGCTTCAAAAACAAAGTGATTGTTTGCACGCCGTCAGCAACAACATACTTGCAGTAGGTAACAAATACAATATAAATTAGCACATGGTAAAGTACTTCAGTGACAATACGTTGTGTTTACTCTCCTAATGGCTCTGCTGATGCAACATTTGTACATAAGCATGTGTACAAACAAGAAGTTTTACTTTAACATGAGCTGAAGGAGTGTATGCATTTTTGGTTAAAACATGTCTGTTTTTTATTCAGTGAAGTTGCTCACATTAGGTAGAGTATCCAGAAAGCTTACTCAAGTAAGAATAGCTATGCGTCATAGTAATATTGCGCAAGTAAAATCAAATATTATGGTGCCGTAAAACTACTCGTAAAAGTTATTTCTTCCTCTCCCACAAAAATACTCAAGTAACCGCAACTGAGTAAATGTAACTAGTCACTTCCCAGCTCTGGATAAAAGAAAAGTGAAAAAGCTCTGTTAAGATATTCCACATGGCAAAGAGGACAACGGAAGGATGCTGATGAATAATAAGGCAGTTGGTG
The DNA here is from genome assembly GCA_903066815.1 of Brachyrhaphis roseni. Taxonomy (NCBI): domain Eukaryota; kingdom Metazoa; phylum Chordata; class Actinopteri; order Cyprinodontiformes; family Poeciliidae; genus Brachyrhaphis; species Brachyrhaphis roseni. The sequence continues at coordinate 27,706 of CAEFZY010061036.1, forward strand.
TATAGTCCTTTTTTTCACAGGAATTCATGTTTGTACACAGACCTCTTTTCCTTAGCTGGAAAAAGCTTGCAATCAGGTAAAAAGACACTGACCCATTTATATATGTCTTTCATTGTTTTTTTCATAGGTGTCCATCTGGATTCATTCCTTTCTTCCCTCTCCCCCCTCCTCTCTGTTTCACTTGACCACAAGTGTTTCATTCTCCCTGCCCTGCTGTTTTCGTTTTTAGTTTATAGTTGTCTTTGTTGTTGGGCCATTTTTGTTTTATTTCTAAAGACTGAATATTGGGTAAAGTGTGATAACACAAGAAGCCATATGTTTGTCTCTGCTTTTTTTTAGATCACTTCAACAGGTGGTTTCCAGGCTTTCTTGAAACAGGGAGAATTTAATATGGAGTGTATTGTCATAGGCACCGAAAAGAGACATACTATTAATGTCTTCTTAAGTCTTTTCAATTATTCCTTTCTTAGTGTAATAAAACATGTTTTTTTGAAGCTCTTTCACTTATTAGCTCAGATGTTTTGCACACCTATTTTGGCCAATTTGACAGTTTTGATTTTGTCTTTTCATATGAGAATATATTTTGAATACATGTTAGGTATTGTTTTTGGTCACACTGACTCCGTGTGGACTTTAATAAGGATTTTTTGTGTGTGTGGTTTGGGGAACTGATGGTCTGACAGGACAAATCCCTGACCCCATTTCACGCTGACCAACTGTGACATCTGACTCGCTTCTCCTGAGCAGCATGCTAAGACTGCAGGAGGGTTAAATCAGTTTCTCACACTTTATTGTATTTGGTAATAGAGTAATGGGTGTCTACAGTCTAAATTTCAATTTTTTTATTTGTAACAAAATTCAAAAACCATATCCTTTTGTATCAACTCAACAGTTATGTACTACTTTTCTGTTGTTGTATTTTACATACAATTCAAACAATATTCATTAACATTTGTAGCCATAATGAGATACAATCTAAAAAGATTTAAGTTGTGCAATATACAAGACACTCTAAGGTTTGGGCTACAACAAAAGCAGCAGTCTCATGCTTTCTGGTGGCTTCTATTGTTCTCTGTGAGATTTATTCTTTCTATACTTGTTAGTGTTCTGGTTTCTCTGTTGCAGCTGATTTCTTCAGCTCTGATGTTGTGCTTCACGCAGATGAATGATCTCAAACTGCTTATTTTGCTGCTTCTGTGGCTCAGCATGAACATGTTTTGGCATGTCCAGATTGCAGAGAGATTGCAGTGTCAGTCGAAACATATCGTCAAGATCAAAGTTTAGAAGTGTGACCTCTCTCCTCGCATTTTGAAACACAAATTTACACTGGGAAGCAAAGCCAGATTGAGATGTGTGGCCACAGACAACACAGTCCCACTCCATTTTATTATATTTTCTTTTCTTCCCTTCATCATGCAATTAATCCTTTTCATGTTCAGCTCTTAATTTCAATGTCCCATCTGTTTGTAGTTATTTTCAGCCATCTTCATCAAGATACATTTCTTTTTTCTCTACAGGTGTGTATTTCTGTATTCCGTGAGTTGGTGTGATTGTATTTTACCAAACTATTATCACTATTAGCTAAATCTGAAATAAATTGTCAGGCTTATTTTTAACACTTTTTTTTCCTTCAGCTCTAACCACCCACAATAGCTGTGTCTTCAGACATATATCAATATCACAATGTTAGAAATGGCATTTCCCTTCACACTATTGCACCTTACTTTTAAATTTCTTCCCACCCCAAGATGAAACCTTCCATGAATCACCTCCAACTTTTCCTTGTTAACCTAAGCTGCTAAGATACTTTTTAACCCGTCAACTGTCAAGATTGATATATTTACATCTGTTACAGAACCATTCTTACTCTCAAAGTTTTCTTTTTTTTTGCAGAAGGCAGAAAAAGAAAATCTTACATAATAGGTAGTCACAGTACTATTGTTTAGTTTTTTAGATTAAGATTCTGAAATTGATAAATTTTACCAAAAATTCTATGCAAAAGTTTTAACGTCTGAAAAAAATAAACTTTTAAAGTTCTTTACCTTACTTTTAACATGATCCTGCACAGAAAAGGTTTATGTGAGGTTATATGTATTGCCTCAAGAAGCAGCTAGTGTGGGTGGTTGGATTTCAAGGAATAGCAGCCATGTCATACAGTGCAATCTGCTCATTTTAGACCTTTATAAGAGTGCACATTCTCTGTTAAACTAACAAGATGTTTTACGCCCAATGAACCCTTAACTGGTTGAAATACAATGAATAAAATTTAATTCATGTATTCCTTATTTGTGTGGATGAGTAACAGCAGTGTTACTGAAATAATTTAGAGAATTTTTATTACACTAACAAAATCAGTTGCATGATGAGAAAATAACATTACATGGAAATATATTATTGAAATCTTAACAGTAGCCACAAAGTTCAAGATTGCTGAACTCACAAGTGTTTTTAAATGTTCCTATATTTACTACAATATGCTTCACAAATGTATTGAACTCAAAGCAGAAATAAGTCAAAGCATTTGCAAAAGATGGAATAGCTCAACTGTTTTAAATGTTCCCACAACAGTTTTTAACAGCTAAAGGTTTCAAATAGACCTGTTTTAGAACTTTATAGTAACATTTTGTGTCTTATTTTTTGCAGTTAAAATGTGTGTTATGCAAATTAACTCACTCCTTGAAGATCAGGGAGTTATTCACCAAACAGAGGCTGCTCTTCCTGCTGCAGCTGAATTAAAGCGAGCATATCAAATAAGTGTAAGGGGGGAAATACACGGTGATGCAATGATTGCATTTTCAAACATGATTGTTTATCAGAGGAGGGGATGCCAAATGATAAGAGGTGAAATGGTGTGTTATTCCACAAAAAATTATGAACACATTGATAAGGGGAGTGGAAAAAGACGAACTTGTAAAAAGCAAAGTGAGAAAGAGAAGATAAAAGACATGTCCAAAGAGTTGGCGTTTCTTTTTCCCCTTAGTAGACTACTCCCCAAGTCATCCCTGACATAAATCAAGACGGGTTATTTTGCCAACAATGCACTTACTGCTCAGTTCATAAACAATGCTTTTATGGCTTTTCACCAGCTCAGTTTACTTAGCTGGAGAACCTGATTGAATTAAATGCATAGCAGGAGGGATTTTAGGCAGGAGCGAAGATGAAAAGTAGGAAGAGACTGAGTTCTAAAGAAGAGACCTGAAAGCAAAGAAAAGTAAAAGAGTAGTGAATGATTCACAGTTATTAAGCAATATTAAGATTATCTGTAATTAGGGTGATAGTAGATGGTAAATGGTGACTGTACCTACACAATTATATATTATGAGTAAAATTCTCTACTTTTGCAAACAGTTGGTCAGGACAAAAAATATATATAAAAATGTTCTGCTTGGTTAAGTGAAAATGTCTTACGAAATCAAATCTTGTACCTCAACATATATGATAGTTATTAGTTTCGATAGTCTGTGGGTGCATTCACACCACCTCTGTTTGGTCTGCTTTAAATCAAATTCTAGTTTGTTTGCCTAGAAAGTCTGGTTTGTTTGGGGAAGTTTGAATGTGTAATTGAACTCTGATGCAGACCAAGAAAACAATTGGTAGCAGTGAACTCTGGCAGAGTTTAGGGAATACCAAGTGGACCGGACACCACTCTAGAAAAAGGAAGCAAACTGTAGTGCAAGGGGTAGTGATTAAACACAAACAAACAAACATGTGTCTAGCACAAGTGAGAGACAAAGCTTTTAGTCATTTACTAATGCCAAAAAGGAAATCCTGTAACTTCTAAAATCTCACACCACTGCATTTTTGTTTACATTTTCTGAAGTTTTTGTCTTAGAAATGTACAATTCCCCCCTCTCAACTCCATCCGACACCACGATGCAACAGTCTTGAACCCCATCCAACACCTAAACTTCATTCCCCTCAGGCATGGAGACTCACCCTTGAAAATTATTTTCATTACTGACTTGGTAAATCTTAAAGAGTGTCAGTGAGTTCTGATTTCAGAGGACAGATGCTAGTATCAAGCCTGATGGGGCCTTATCTCAGTCGCACCTTGACGGGAAAGTCTAGAATTTTGACGTGAGGTTCTTTCAAGAATAATAATCACTAGCATCTTACCTGCAGTATTTAACATAATCTTTTGGTTCAAATCCAGATTAGGGGGTCCCAGAAGCCCAAGATAATACATTTTTCTAGGCACAGCAAAGCATGAGAGTGAAACATGTCAAGCATTTGGAACTTTTAGTATCTATTACCTTGTTGAGGACCGTTGCTTTGTTTTCCCATTTTCTTTGATCAAATAGAAAAATAGGTATTGTTGTTTACAGCTTTTGGAGTGTGGTATGCTGCAGGCGTGTTAGTAACACTTTACAACTTCAGGAACTGCTAAATCAAAACGTTTAAAGAGCTCTGGTTTTATTGAGAACTGCAGTTTCAAGAATTCTATCAAAACCATAGTCCTGAATACAAACATCTCAACTGTGAATGAAGAAAATTAGTAGTCGTACATTTAAACATACAATAATAATTCAAACAAATTCCTGGCATAGAAAGCAAGAAATATGAAGTAGAAACAATTTTTGCATATGCTTTTGAAAGCCCCCAGTCCAGAGGGATGTTGAGATCTCATTTCAGTTTCACAAGATGAATGATGCATCTGGTATGTTGCTGTTTTTTTTTTCTTTCAGAAGAATGACATGATTCTATTCAGTCAGATGTAATAGACGGCAAATATTACAAACTACCTTTGGAATGTGACCCAAGTGAAAAGACCTAAATGCATCCTCAATGAAACAAGTTCAAACAAAAGCATTTTGAATAAAACGTGAAGTGTTCTGAGATGGTTAGAGGGACTAACACTGACGAGTACATGCTCTTATGATCAATGAATTCATTCTGCAAATGTTGAGCCACTTTGCTGTGTGACATGTTTTACACATTGCTTACATAAACAATTTTTTTCACGTTGGACTCCAACAGCACAAGTGGGCAACAATTCAAAGCCATATTTTTAAATACTTATTTGGAGTCTTAACAGCCAGCAAACATTCACCAATAGGATCCATAAGGATGTGAAACAGGCTGAAGCATTGACTCAGTGGGAGTCAATACATAATGGCACCTTTATGCATTATGAAGTTTGGATAAAAAAGTAGGACCTATATGGGTCCTAGATGTGATGCACATCTTGAGCTGATTTTTTTGATCAACAAGACCTAAGATCTACTGTACACACTGTGCCTTGCTGTTTATGCAACATTGATCTCATAAGTTAGATCTGAGCACAAGTACTCAGACTGAGAAAAATCCATATAATACACATATTGACTGAGCATAGATAAACTGTTTAAGGCTGAAAACAAACATCACAGCAAATATGTAGCACTTTGCAGAAGAGATTGGAAATATTTCAGCATTTAAATATCAATGTCTAAATTCACTACAAATTAAATTGTCACATTTTGTTCAGTTTAAATTAAAATCTTTTTTCACCATTTGTTGGTTCACTTGTTTTTTAGTAAACCAATAGATTTTTTAACAAGACAAAATCGCAGATAAATCAAAATATTAAAAACAATAGCATGAGATATGAGCCTTAAACCTAAATTTGGAGAAATATTTACATCACATGTTAAACTTAGCACTCAAAAGAAGAATGTAGACACGACTGGCTGCAAACAGACTAGCATCTAATGCAGTATCCAGGAAAGGACTGACACCAGAAGAGGAAAGGGGGGAAAAGAAGTGATCAAGGGACTTTGGGGTGGAAAACGAAGTTAAAAGAGCTTTCAGGCATGACCCCAATGTCTCATAAAAATATCACAAATACCAGCCATACAATGACATGGCATATTTATTTGTTTCCAGAGGTGCTTCCTGTGTAAGTTCACAGATTTAAGCAGCTCCATACATAACAACTTCATTGCCTGTCAGAAAAAAGCAAGAGGTGAATAACTGCTTCAGAAGAGAAAATGTCTTAACCAGAAACAGATTTTCCATAAAATCTTGTTTTCACCTTGGCCCTACAGCCCCGGTCGTATCCCTGACTTCTACTGGGAAATTGCTTCTCTCTTTATTCCACACGCACACTCTCACTGTAAAACCTGAAGAGTGCACGGTTGCAGTGCTCAGAAATGGTGGGAAACATGTGGCTTTTAACCCTTAGGTTGGGGTCACGGCTAGGCCATCAGAGACCTGAGAAAGAATGAACGTTGTGAAGATGATCAGAGCTGACAGGCCTCTTCCTCCTGAGACAGGAAATCAGAATGCCTCAAACTGCCACTCGCTTTCAGATGAGTGTAATAAACTGGATTTAAAAACACAGGAAGATAAAAGGGCTTCACTGGCGCTATTAAGGTATCAGATTGCACATTAGCCCTGCCTTTATTTAGAGCTAAATCGCTTTTCTTTTTAGAGATAATAAATTACAAAAAACTGTTTGCCTTGCTCTAGGTTTCTTTAGTTTTTGTTTTTTTGTCACAAATGTTTAACTTAACAAAATGCTACAAAAAATGTTGGAGACTTAGCAGTGATGGGTCAGACCTAAGCTCTGACCCATCACAAAAGGGAGTTTAATATTTTACTTTGAAAGGTCTTTATTTGATCCTGCAGAACTAAATATGAATTTGTGCCTAGTGACAGAAGACATGCTGGTGTAGCATGGAGGCTAGGGTTGCCACCTTTCAGAAATGAAAATAAGGGACGCCCACAATGGGGTGGGATGGCCGCTGCAGTGATAGACAATATTTTATGGCAGTGTTTTTTGTTTTTAAAAAGTTATCCATAAAGCAATCCAAAATTGTAGTCCAATTAGAGTAGCATACCTTAAACACGTTAAGCAAGTGTAAAAAATATTTGATAAACTGCTCAAGTACTGAGTAACTGATCAAAACACCTGATTTGATAATCAAAATGTGTCCTCGGACAGTTAAAAGTATAAAGAAAATTATGGTATTGTAAAGAGTATTACCAAAATATTTATAGAAATAAGGAGTTATGTTTGGAGGCTGGTTCTAGACCAAATTTACCACAGGGGCCAGGGTAAAAAAGAATGGAACAAAAACAAAAGCAGAGCAATATTTTATTATTTGTGTGTAATTTGCAAAATACTCAAAAAATTTTTATTGGTATTTGTGTGTAACATGAAGAGATATATTTTATGCAATTTGGAATAAGGCTGTAACACATGGATGTCAAACTAATTTTCATTTTGAGCAATATCAAAGTCTTGATATAGCCAGTTGTTCCAAAATGCATTGATAAAACCCATTAAACCGCAAAAATATCAATAAATAGCTGTTTCTGCATTTGATAAGTCAAATGTTGTTAATGCATTCAGAATGTAACTGTACTTTTTAACATAAATTAATTTCCAGGCCCCTACTTAGTACCATCTTCTCAAGCAAGTAACTGACTCATACAGCTTTTGAGGGTGACAAACATCCAAAATTGTGTTCTTCTGTGCAGACTTTATTTGCTCTAAAATATATGTTTGCTTTTACTTTTATCCTGTGACTGTCTTTGACCTCTAAGTCCATTAAGCTCTACTGTTGGAATGGCATTGATAAAGGATGGGTATGTGCCCAGAGGCTAAATCGACTCTGGTAATATACTTCCATCTGCTGTAGCAGACTGTAGGTAGTCTGAAGTACATATTAGTGATTTACTAGGCTATTTACAATGTTCTCACAGTCACCAGTCACACTGTAACTCAACACTGTGTAAATGGGCTCAGACTCTTGCATATCTGAGGCCTTAATGAAAATTTGGGTTGCCTCCATCTAATCGCATTATCATTTGTCTTCTGTAAAAACAACAGTTACTTTAAGGGATGTTTTTATATAAAAAGTGCCAGACATGCACTAAACTCCATTAAGCCTACTCTATTTTCACAGACACACCCAAATTAAATCCTTGCCTTTGATGTATCAGTAGTTTTTATTAGTGTCAAGAAACTAGAGTAAATGTTTATCAGACTGGAACCTAAATGGGACCATCTGTAATTTAAACACGTGTCTTTCCATGGCAACAAAAATAATGGCCTTTTTTGTTGTATAGCTAAAATGCTTTGGAAAGTTTCCATGACCTTTCAACATCTTTACATTTTATTACATTAGAATAACAGACTTTGTCTTAGGTTGGACATTTAAAGACTAAATCCATTTTTTGGCATAAGCTAAGTCAGATTTTGTAGATGACATTTGTAAACAGCAATGTGCAAGTCTTGGCACAGATAAGTTTTACATGTGGACTTTTTCAGTCATTTCAACACATTTTTATGCTTTGACATGAGTCTGGTCACCTAATATCAGTTGTCTATGTATTTAATGTTTGATTTGATGGTGCTCTTGTCCCATCAAGTCTTTTGTAGCTTACAAAAAGATGTATTCTATGATTTATATGTATTTAGCTCCATTCATTTAGTTGTCCTCTTCTTGTTGAACTGCAGAATGCCCACAGCATGTTACTTTTAAGGAAAAAAAACAGGACTTTGTATAAGAGCCAAAAAGTGTACATTTCATTTCACCAGAGCCCATTCTTTTACATGTTTATTTTTAGCACCTTAATTCTGACAAATTTAAAACAAGTTATTATATGGCTTTCTTTATCCAAAAGCTCTTGTCTTGCCATTTTACCATAAAGGCCAGATTTGGGAAGGGAAATATGGCCGTGTCAGATTCTTTGACCGACCAGTGATCTCTGCAGGTACTCCACCTTATTTATCACAGGTATTTTTGTTGTTTCCTTAATAAATGCTTTCTTTGTATTCATGTGAATCTCCCTGTTTTGGTAGATTTGTGGTGTTCCAGTTGGGTTGTATTTTCAATTTTTTGGTTTTGGAAAGAATAGTGTTCTCTGGAATCTTAAAAGTTTATAACATTGTTTGGTAAAATAACCTTATCTTAAGCTTTCTTTCATATCTTACCTGCTTGTTGTATTATGCATTTGTCCACTGATGTTATCTTACTAAACTCTGAGGCCTCCCAGAACAGCTGTGAGTCCCCAAATTTACAAATATATATATATATATATATATAAATAAATTCAACTTGATCATTACTAGACCATAACACAGAACATTTAATCCAGATTCCTATTCTGTGCTATATTTATTACCTTACGTGATAATACGTTTCATGCTGCATCAGCTCGAGAAAACTCGATCACAGAGGCAGAACATTTTATCATGCACAGGTTTTTTTTTATCTACGCCCACATGTGTTAACATGTCCACACCTGGAAAACACACCTCTCAGACGACTGCGTAAAGGTGCACTGGCAAAAACCAAGTTAAATAAACATGATAATACAAAAAGTACAGCAAGCACTTTTGATGGATAGAAACACCAAGTGGGGATGCTAATGCATGCTGAGTCTTACTGCCAGGCACACACAAACAGTCAAAATAGCCTGAAGAGAAAACCCTCTCAATCTAGCTTCCAGGTGGATGGATATGCAGCATGCCGTGCAAAATGGCTTCTTTGATATGATTTGACAGAGTGGAACAAAGTGTGATATGCACACAATTTAACTTCTCCAAACTTGAAAAAGTACTAAAACAACCAATTCATGCGTCGCCATGGAAGGTCAGACAAGCTTGATTGTGTTTTTCATAAACACCATCTACATTTATCATGACAATCATCAACCTATTTACAATTGAAATGCAATGTGTTTTCAGACATCAATTTCTTTTTCAGGTCAACATATCCAAAACATTCAATACACTAAACAAAAAATACAAATGCAACACTTTTCTTTTTGTCCCCGTTTTGTCATAAAATGAATTCAAAGATCCCAAACTTTTTCTATTTCCACAATAGACATTTCTTTCAAAAACTGTTCACAAATCCTTCTATATCTATCAGTGAGCACTTCAGGTTTACTGAGATAATTGATCCCACCATCTCATCACAGTATGTTATGCACTCAAAATGCCTTCTGTAAAATCAGCTTCCCAATAAACCTGAGTAGTTTCCCTTTGCTGCACAAGAAAAAGATCCTGAAAAGCTGTGTCTGCATTCTCAACATAATGTTGAGGCTGTCCATATTGGGTATTGCACTCTGCCCCTTGTCACCCATTTTGTTTGTGTTCATTCACAGGAGCTGAAATAATAGTTGTGGAGAGGAGGATGTGTGGTTTGGGAACCTCAGGAGCTCATGTTTACTTTTTGCAAATGATGTGGTTCTCTTAGCTTCTTTTGGGCTATGACCTCCAGTGAGTAGTGGAGTGGTTTGCAGCCAAGTGTGAAATGACCAGGATGAGGGCATCATTCTTGACCAGAGAAAGGGTGGACTACCCCCTCTGGTTTGGGGGTCAATATATGCCTCAAGAACTCAGCATTACAGATAGAGTGAGTAGCTCCCTCACTTGAAGCACATGCACTGCTCTTCCACATTAAGGTTGAGGTATTTCTGGGATTTTTTATTTCTATTTTTATTGCTAAGAAAGTTGGAAAAAACCTACATCACTTCTCTTTCACTTTGCAATTATGTGCTAACTTTAAGTTGATTAATCACAAAACCCCCAATAAATGTGTTGAAGTCTATGGCTATTACATGAGAGCAAAAAGTTTGGGGTTTTTCATAGTTTTTCAAGGCACTACATGATGACAATGAACAGTTCATTGTGATTAAAAGAAGGAAATATGCCGATTACCCCTAATGATGGAAAACATTAAACAATGTTTTTAACTAAGTCACCAAAGCTGGTACATCAAAACCCACTCTACCTCATCCGCAAGCACAGATGCATGTGTTTATCGCAGCATGCCACCAGAAGCGCTCACACAGAGACATACAAACATAAACAGGTGCACAGTCAAACATCCAGGTTGGACATACCAAGACAAATTCATTGGGGTTGAACACTCAAGCATGTAAACACACGGTATTTTCACTGCAGGCATTCATGCCAAACAGACATCTCATTCCCTGGTGCTGCTAAGAGCTGTGAAAACAACTGAGATCTGTATCAGGGCGTTTAATCAGAAACAGGTGCAGGCATGCTGCCCCTCTTGCTTTTTCTCTGAAGGAAACACATGCATGCAAACACACCCATCCATGGACACACTTACTGAAGTACATTTCTATGTACTAATTTTTTGTGCACTTTTATCTGGAAAATCTGTTGGGAGTATTTAGGTAAAATTAGATTATGTCTGAACCCTGACCCCGAATGTAAATGTGCTTGGTTTCCATACAGGAAATTGTACAATAACCATTACATAGTCTTCAAGTCAAAGCAAGACTAAGTGAGATGCAGTGTTTCAAATTAGTTTCACTCTGTTTTTGTCAGCTTTGAGGGGGGCTCTACTCAAAATGTCACAGTGTATTTTCTGAAAAGTTAAAAATTTATAAACAGTTGCTGGATTCCAGGCTTTTTACAAAGGATTTCAGATGTGAAAAGCATGACCAGAGACAAAACAAAAGATCAAAGAACACTTATATATTTACATAAAACATCAAAAAAACAAAACATATGAATAAAATGAATTGTGTATGTAAAGGGAAACCCTCAGTCATAAAATCAGGTTCAGGGCTAAACTGTGAGAAGAGAAGAAAGAAAAGAGTTACAGCCACTGGCCATCCCAGAGGAGTCACATCTGAAACAAACATATCCGTGGGCCTGAGAGAGCCATGAAGTTAGCTGGAGGAAAGTAATTATAGCCTCAATTTCCATTTACCTTCACTCTCCTTTTCCAGCTCTTCCTTTATATTTTTGCCAAGGGAAACACTTTATCTTTAAAGTAACTGTACAGTTTATAGCATTGTGTAAAGCTGTTCTGTCTTGCAAACACAAATAATAACCGAGTCATGTCTTGAATTTAAATCCTGGGTTTATGGTTCTGGGACAGAGGTTGGATGGTTTTAACCAAACAGTGGATTATAATTTAATGTCTAGCCTGTCGGGTTAATTCAGTTAAATTTAGTTTATTACTTGAGGCACTTTACAAAAAGGTGCATTTCATATGTAGCTGCTTAGGATGAAATTCAGCTCTGATTATTTCAATTTCAAACAATCTAATCTAACATGGTCATCTTCAGATCCAAATAAATACAGTAAAGTTCCTAAACATGTTAACATGGCACAATCAAAGTAAGTGGATTATACAATAAAATTGGTAAAAGTAAAGCAGTTGGTTGTAGATCATATTGGCTCATAGGGTGCTCAGCCATGCAAAGATATTGAGAAAGCTCTTTAGGGAATGAGGACGGTAAAGTGTACTTCTCCTCATCATCTGTTGACATTACAGTCTCAAAAACTCCAAACATCTATTTTTCTTTTTCCACTTCCTTGGTCACTCTTATTCTTCATCCATCCATCCATTTTCTGTTCACCCTTGTCCCTAATGGGGTCGGGAGTTGCTGGTGCCTATCTCCAGCTGCGTTCCGGGCGAGAGGCAGGGTACACCCTGGACAGGTCGCCAGTCTGTCGCAGGGCAACACAGACACAAACAGGACAAACAACCATGCACACACAC
>CAEFZY010061040.1:0-19949 GCA_903066815.1 Brachyrhaphis roseni
TGCTAGGAGCAGGCACAACGGAGAAATTTCTTCAAACTCATATGATGCAGCTTTTAAGTTGAGGGCTGTCGATCCGGCAGTACAGGAGGGAAATAGAGATATTGGTTCGGAGTTGGAGACGGAGGGCTGCGTCCTTAAACCCAGCAGCTTTATCAGGACGCTGCACTCTGCTGGCTCCTTGTGGAAAACCGAGAGCGGCTTATATACAGTGATGTCGGACCACTTTTTTCAGTAACAAGTAATCTAACCTTTGCTATTTCAAATCCAGTAGTCAGACTACAGTTACTTATCAAAATCACTTTGCGTTACTACCTTCTTTTGTTATTTAATTGTATTTCCTCTACGCGTCTTGTCCAGTGACCGACGTCTCTATGCGACAGAAATGTAAACAATGGAGAGAGATGCGCATTTTGTTGGTGGAAAAACAGAAACTATTTTGAGTTTCTGTCGCCAAGTTTGATTATTATAAGCGGCTGTGGGCTTTTTTTTTTTTTTTTTTAAGTTACTTGCACATTTAATGAGTCCCGGGTTGCGCCTTTTTAGGCTCGTTTTTTAACATGAAGTTGCTCATTGAGCCTAGAAATAAGCAGGGATTCATAATAAATCCCAGAATTTGTCTGACATCCAGTTAGTTTTAGTCCATCATTTCCCGGATCATCCGTCCCGTTGTGTCTTTATTAATGTCAAGTTAATATATCACCTCTGAATGACATCGAGCTTCGCTTTGCGCTCCAGAAAACTGCAAACATCGAGACTAATATGAACAATGTAATAAACGTGAAAACAGCCACGAATGAACGAGTCCGTAAAGGTGTGCAACTAAACGCCATTATAATTATTAATATTAAGATAAGTTTCACAAATATGTGCAGCGGGACATCTGAGCTCTGTGCGCTCCGCTGTGACACCAAACACAGAGCCGTAACGCACAACTTGGAGGCTGGGGGGAAAGGTGGGGGCTTTAAAATCCTTCTTAGAGTTTTCCAGACAATAGTGGATCACACAAAAACATGCATAAATTACTAAAGTTTTTTTAATATATATACTGTTGTAACCATTAAACAATCTCTGCTTCAGTTCAACCTTAAAAGTGGAGACACATTGTTGATGTTACTATTATAAAATAACTTACAATTACGTATTGGCAAAGATCAATGTAGTTTTCACAGGTGGTGGAGCGTTGTTGTTAGCAGCTGCCAGAAGTAACTAAAAGTTACTTTTAATGTAACTTAGTTACTTTCCAAATCAGGTAGTCAGTAATCTAACTAAGTTACTTTTTCAAGGAGTAATCAGTAATCCGATTAAAGTTACTTTTACTAAGTAACTATGCCATCACTGGTTATATATGTACGTTACCAGTTTTTTTCAAAACATTTGTAACTGCGGCTTATAGTATGGTGCGCTCTATAGACCGGCAAATACGGTATTTGTATTTGATAATAAAGTTGGACTTTTGCAATAAAATGTTCCTTAGTTATGAACTTTTTTCATTATTAACTATTAGTTATTCTGCTCTGACAACTAAGCTGAACTTGGACCTGTTAAGATTGTGAACAGCACAACAGAAAGTTTATGTTCCATGGACTTTTTTTTATGTGAAGAACCCAGAGAGTGTTATTTGGTTATTTATTTTATAAATAGTGTTATTTATTTCCTGACTTTTGTTCTGTGAAGAATCCAGAAAAGGTTATTTGATTGTGCTTTCTGGAAAACAATAAATTTTTACGTTTAGGCACTCTTGCAATCGTCACACATTTTCTGTTACAAACTGACCCCGGCCCCCGTGAGAGAAGGGAAAGGTTATGTGGCCCTCACAGGAAAAAGTTTGGGGACCCCTGGTCTAGACGGCCACATAAAAAGCTGTGGCGGGCCAGATTTGGCCCACGAGCCTCAAGTTTGACACGTGCTTTAAGTCAAATAAATTTGGCAACTTTTAGATTTTGAACCTAAATATTTGAGTTTGTGAAATATAAACTTAAAGCAGTAAGTTGTGTTAACTTTTTATTAATTGTTGAATAAACTAGAGTTTTTAGGTTAGCACTCAAAGAACTGAAATAAAAAGACAGGAGTGGGAATTATTTCCCAGAATGCTTAGCGGCATGTTTTTATATCCTGAGATAGAAGTGCGTTACATTGACCTGACTCTTGAGTTTTATTTTAAATAAATGTTTATTTCAATGCAAATCTTGAGGATAATATTTCTGTTCACACTAAATGTTTTTGAGCTGAATTTAATAAAATTTATTATTATGTCAGAAATTTTGTTCTTGCAATTTGAAACAAGAATTTAAATCATTCTAAAGTAAAAAAAAAAAAAGTATTTATTTTAACTTGATATTGTGAGTGAAAATAATAGGGAAATGTGGCTCTAACTAGGTGAGGGCAGGGTTTTTTTCTTGCATATTGTGAAATAATTATTTGGTTTAAATTGCAGCTTTAAGTTAAAACTCACAATTCAAGATGAATAAATTTAAAAAGCAGTGTTTAGACAACTTGTCTCTGTTGCTAAATCTACTTCATGAACTTTAATTTCTGAGTTAAAACCAAAACAATTGTCTTGTTGACTTAAGTTGCATTTGAAAGCAGCTTTTATTTTCAACTTAAACCAACTTCAACTGTTTTACAGTGTACTGATATTTTATTTATTTATTTTTTTAAATTAGCAGTGACTTGCTATTGGAACTGAAACGGCGTGATTCAGAGAAAGGAAATAACCTCGTCTGACCTACTGCAAGCCCCGTTAATTATCCTTCCTAAGCTTTTCCCCTCAATTAGAACTCAGAGTTCCAGCCTGTAAAACTCTTAACTCTGAATTATTTTGGGCCTGTTAAGTTCAACATTTAATCACCATAAATTGAATTGTGAGAATTAAATTTTGTAGGGTCAGTCTGTCCGATTTGTTTCTTTTTTTTATCTTTATGATCTGTGTTCTGGTTCTCTCACTTAGATTGTTGTTTTCATTATTTGGATGGGCAAATACAACCTAAATCAATCAATGCAATCCATATCTTGTTTAATGTGACATATGTATTTAGTTTGGATGCATATTTGATTGTTTTCAATCATTCTGAACGCTCATGTTGCATTTTGTCTGAGTTTTATGTCTCTGATGTGAGACATGCATCATAATTTTGCACCAGAGGAAGCCAGATGCAGTAAATCTGGACGTAAACTGAAATTTATAATTATAAAAATTCGGAACTTTCTGAAAATATCCACGTCTCTGAGTCGCCACTCTTGGCTCTGACTGCATCCAAATAGACTTCCCTACTGAGGTTGCAGTCAATGTTCCAGAAAATACCCTTTCTTTTTATTAGCTTCCTTCGTGTTATGAACTTGTGAAAATCATGTCGGCTGCTATTGCTCAACGACTCCATCCATTATTACGTCCGTAAACAATGTGCTGCTTTGAAGCCTTTGTTCCCCTGCACATGCAGGTCGCTTTGGCGTTGTAAACTGTTCACACAGAAGTCGGATTGCAGTCATATTTAACAAGTTGTTTGAATAAACATTGGGATTTTAGCAAAAAAAATTTAAACTGAGCAATAATACCTGCTGTTTTGCTCTTTTTACATTTGGTTTGGACTCTTATTTTTGTGCTTTTCAATTTCTGTTGTATTGTTTCCATCATAGTAAGGGCTGATAAGCTCAAAAAGGAATAAGAATTACAAACAGTTGAAACTCAAAAAGTGACCATAAAGTCACACACACAGCCACGAGTCCTTTTCATTCATCAAAATACTGAATAAAAATCACTAGCCTGATAAAGCTGAGGTCTAAATTTGACATATTTTTGTCTATATCAGGGCTCCAAAACATAGAAGTCATGGCTCAGTTTCTCAGTTGGATTCCTAATGAAACCACATGGTTGCTAAACGGCATTAACAGAAGTGCTGACATGTTTGTGGGATAAGCTGTGGAGCGTTTGTGCCCCTGACAGCTTCGTGTTTTTCATGCAGCTGCTGTGATATGGGGACATTATGTGTCACATCTGCAGGACAATAAGAAGTTTGATACGTCGTTCTTATTTAAATGGACATTATCAGCATATCTGTGTGAAGGAAGGACATCATTTCCGCCTGTATCATGACTGATGTCCATATCTGGGCTCTTGCAGCTTTTTATTTGACAGCAATGACGGTCTTCCAACAAACAAAACAGACTAAATATCTGAAAACCTTCATGTCTATATAAGGACAGAGCCAGTTGTTTAAAGAAAAACTGTTTTTTCCCATGAATGTCTCTCAGCTGAGAGTGTTTGGCCTCATGGAAAGAATTAAGACATAAGTTACAATTTGCACAAGAATCTGAATTAGTTTATTGACAAATAATTGTATGATAAATTGTAAAAAGTGCAGTGAAAGCTCAGCCAATTAATCCAAGTTATCGATTTTGCAGCAATCCAGACTCCTGAGCATAACTTTTTCCTTTTTCCATGAGATTATCACAACATACAGCTGCACTGAACCTCCTGGTTATTCCACCAAATATTGATTTCTGAGCTCTGCCTGAGTTAAACATCAGTATTGTTGTTTCTAAATGAACATGGACTTGTTTTCTTTGCGTTATTCTGTATATTTTGTGTTACTTTGACCATTTCTCATTTTCTGCAAATAAATACAAAATCTTTGCTTGTAATTTCGCAGACATGTTGTCAGTACTTTACAGAATAAAAGAACAATGTTCATTTTACTCAAACATAAACCTATAAAAAGTCAAATCAGAGAAACTGATAATTTCAAGTGGTTTGTTAATTTTTTGTGCAGTTTGCTTTCAGGTCGTTTGGTTTCTGCTGAGACTGCGAGTGAAAGTTCACCTTCGATAAAATTTAACCAAAGTGAGAAAACCTGTTTGCAGAGGAACCCCACACAGTGCTGACCCGTTGCGCCACCGTTTCTACTCCTGCAGGGGATTACATTCCTAACAGATGATTCAGACGTAAAAAATTAATTCGCCATATTCACCGGCCGCATAACCAGCCCAGAAACGGTTACACCGATCGTTTGGTTTTCCATCTTTGCACACATTAATCACCTTAAGCAGCCGGTAAGCTACTTGATTCGTGCTGGCATTTACACCAGTATCTGTGCAAATACACGAGAGGCATTTGATGCCTCGCCAAATCCAAAATAAATTTATAAAAGCCTAATTTTGAAGCTCATTTAATCATGTTTATTTTTATTATAATGTGCAGATGTTTGAGCTGATTAGACATTAAACCCTATGAATTTCCCAGAATGGTGCTTTAATGAATTACTTGGAAGAGTTCACCTCAATAGAATAAATAATGAATAACTAGTTCAGCGTGTTATTAGAAAGGTGTCAAATAGGAATGGGCTTACATTCACAGAGTTTCTTTACAGACTGACAGTATGGCAGGGGTGTCCAAAGTGCTAAGTTTTCTATAAAAAGTGGACATTTCTGAATTTCAAATGTCAAAAATTTTTATTAAAAATTTGTGTAGAAAATTTACAAATTTCTGAGAATAATCACAACATTTCTGAGTTTCTGGAGGAAATGTACTCCTTTTTTTTCTATCTACAATGACCCTAATACACCGTCATAAAAAATCTTTTTCAAGTTTTTGATCTACAATAAATATGGAGCTACTTTCTTTGCTTGATTTTAGGTTTGGTTTTCATGGCTCACGACGACTTTGGAGTTTGAAGTCTACAATTTTGGCCCACTTGGCAAAATGTTTGGACACCCCTACAATATGGGATTTCAGAAAAGTATTTTCAGGAAAAATAAGTCTTTGGGAAACAATAGAAAAATCCACTTACCTATTTTTAATCATCCATTCCTCTATTTACTTCTTCTTCATTGGTTTTCAGAGGTTTTGTATTCAAAGTCTTACCACTTTTTCCATATTTTTTCTTAAATTTTATGAACTTGATTATACTTTGTCTAGAAACCAACAGAATTTTAAACTGCAGAAGAATTAAGTTTTTACAAGAAAATGTTTTGGAAGCATGTCTTTTACAGCTGTATTCAGATCCATTTTCTAACTTAAAGGAATAGATTGACACCATTTTCAGTTGATTGTTTAATGATAAGAATAATTATATCAGCGGTTTAACAACAAACTGCAGTGATCTGTAACCATCATATTTGTTAGTAATAGTTTGATCAAGTACAGCAACTCAGGGCAAAAAATGGATGAAAAAAACAAGTAGGCAAACTGTGATGAGCTCACTTTTACAAGTTGCTTCGTAAAATTCACAAATTCGCTACGGTTGCAACCAGAATCGTCTTTGTTTGCCCCAGAGGAAAAACCCTTCAGAGGAAGATGAATATAAGCTTTAAAGTGTTTTTTCTTGTAATAAAGAATACTTGGAAATACTTAGCGGATCCTCCACTGTGTTCAGGTCAGTAAAATATGAGAATGATGCTCTTGTGAACGTCATGAACTCTAGGGAGCAGAAATATGTTTTATGTTAATAAGCATACTTTTGTTTAAACAAAGTTCGGAAAAAATGTTCACATGAATCTTTTGCCAGGTGAAACCAAACCTAACCTATTTGACAAATGCCATGAAAACCACAAAATTTGTTCATTTTCATGCCAAGCTAATAACTTAATGGGACTTTTTGTGCTGCACATGCTTGCCCAGTTGGCAAAGAATAGTCACCAAAAATGTTTTCCTTAAAGATCTGAGTGCAAGGAGACAGAAAACTTTCATAGATGAATCAGGAAACTCCAATCAGTTCTTGCAGTAAGACTAGTCTCCCTGCAAGAAGACTAGAAAACAAAGATCTGCACTCATTTCTTTGTTTTCCTCAAAGAAAGCTCTGATAGATGGTTGATCTATGAGAGTTTTCTGTCTCCTTGCACTCTCACTTTTGAGGAAAACAGATTTGAGTGCAAGAAGACAGAAAACTCTCCTAGATGAATTGGGAATTTGTTTAACTCCAATCGGTTCTTGCAGTAAGACTAATCTTCCTGCAAGAAGACTAGGAAACAAAGATTTGTTTTCTTTGAATGACTCATCTATGAGCGTTTTCTATCTCCTTGCACTCAGATCTTTGAGGAAAACAAATATCTGAGTCCATATATTTGTTTTCCTCAAAGATCTGAGTGCAAGGTGACAGAAAACTCTCATAGATTAATTGATTGTTTAACTCCAATCGGAGACTACCTTCCTGCAACAAGAAGACTAGAAAACAAAGATCTGCGCTCTGATCTTTCTTTTCCTCAAAGAAAACTCTCATAGATGATGGATCTGTGAGAGTTTTCTGTCTCCTTGCACTCATATTTGAGGAAAACAAAGATCTGAGTGCAAGGAAACAGAAAACATCTACTAGATGAATCAGGAATCTGTTTTACTCCAATCGGTTCTTGCAGGAAGACTAGTCTTCTTGCAGAAGAAGAGTAGAAAACACAGAGCTGTGCTCTGATCTTTGTTTTCCTCAAAGATCTGAGTGCAAGGAGACAGAAAACTCTCCTAGATGAATCATGAAACCCCAATCGGTTCTCGCAGTAAGACTAGTCTTCCTCCTCGTCTTCCAAGGGCTCCAGCCTGATCCACTGTTGATGAGACAGTTGTGATGACACCCATCCACCCTCCTGCTGTTGTTTGATAGTAAAGTAAGGGCTTTCCTGGAGAACATCCCCGGGCAGAGCGCTCTGTCCTCTTCTTTGAACATGCAGCGGGTTTACATTAGGAAGACGTGAGAACAAAGGAGTCCAGGGGACGGTGCGCTCCGCTTTCTGAGGCCCACTTCTCGTCGTATTGTTTTAAGATGAGGGAAACGGCAAGGTGTTATTCAGGAGAGGCAGAAATAAAACAGATGCAGAAAATTCCTGAAGACTGGAGAAGTTTAGACTCCAACACGTGGGGAAGGATTTCATAAGTTTCTCTTTTCATTTCCTTTTTTGTTTGATTTTTTTGTATTATAAAACATAAAGTCAACATTAGCGACTATTGGTTGGTCCTGAGCTGAACATTATTAGTACTGGAAGCTAAATTAGGAACTGAAAACTTTAAAGTTTTTGTAAGTAAATCTATTTTTGTGTTGACATGAAATTCACACAGATTATGAACAAATACAAAACACAAAACAAATTGATGCCCCCAGAAAATGTTATGGGTAAAATATTGGAATGGTACGGGTCCCCCAAAGGGACATGGGGATAAAAGTTTCTTTTGCGTTCCCTCGCAGTAATGAAATAGACGCTGGTCTATTTTGTATACAGTCACAAATGTCAGTTTAAAATTTCAAATGTATACACATTTAAAAAGCCTCAGTGAAGTGCAAAAAACTGACTGAAAATGTATTTATTCAGTCTGTTTGTGTAAGGTTGACCATTAGTAACCATTCAGACGACCAACACAAAAAGACAATCAAAACTGTCAGATGACTTTATTATCCCGTGAAAATAACTTAGAAATAGTCCAAATAGTTTGGATGTAATTGTTCTCTCTTTCTTTCCTTCTCACAGAAAGTTTCTGTTTATATCTTAAGTGATGGGAAGAGATGGAAAGTCCATGTTTGGCCTGTTTTGCTTTTGTGTTTTGCACATAGGCTTGTTGTGGATTTCTAATCTAAAGAAAGAGATTTAAAACTTCAGATATCTCACAAACGAGGTGGGAAAAAACGTACAAAAACCTAATATTATAGCAGAAACTACAGTGGCCACCATAAGAAAGACTTTCAGTGTTCAATTATGCCGCATGAACTGATCACTACGTTATTGCGAGAGATCGCAAAAGAAAAATAAAATCCTCCGTGTCCCTTAGGGGGCTCCATAGAAAGGCACGGGGGATAAGAAATAATATATATACATTTGCTAAATCCTTTGTGGAAAAGCCTTTTTTGTGTGTTTTTCTAATCGAAAGAGTGTTTTGCTCTCCTCTGACTAAACTTTATTCTTTCTGTATATCACTGGCTTGTCCAAATCTTCTGAAGGGATTTTTAAACAGGCTTAAATATCCATTTTTCTTCAGCAGTGCAGTCTTGTGCAGGGGTTTTTGCTTGCTATTTCTATATCTTTGTGAAACTCTCTTATGATGTGTTCATGTTCGTTCTTCTTCTTTCTCACTGGAAGTCCAGAGATACTGCTGTAACCATTTGCTGTTAGTAGGTTTTACTGCGGTTATGTGCAGTGCTTTGGTAATGAGAAACACTCTTCATAGACCATCAGTTAATATTCAACCAGCTGATATTTATTTTAACAGCAGGAAAGCTTTCTCAACACAAACAGATTTCAGGTTTAATGGGGTTTTTTCCACATGCTTTTATTCAAATGTATTCCCTGTACCATTCCAATTTATTACATATTACGTAATACGTGACACAGAGCTGATTTGTTTGATAATATGCTTTAGGTTATAGTAGGAGTATTCACTTCCAAGTCCAAAGTCAAGAAACTTGCAGCAAAAGGTTGACGAGGAGTTACGGCAGTACGTATGGATCAGTAAACCTTTAATCAATTCATAAGTGTTTACTTTAAACTAGAGATCATTCAATAAAGGCAGCTTGTTTTCTGAACCAGGGGAAGTCAAGAAATATACTAGACAATCAGTAATGTAGAGATCTAACAGTGTGGCACCCTATCTAAAGATTAAAAAGCTCCAATACCAATTCAAAAAACAAAAATGGATGATTGGATGCAACTTTTTTGACAATAAGAAAAGAAATGGAATCTGAAAACACATATTTTTCCTATTTACATACTTATTTCCACCTCCATAATACCTCCATAATTCAATAGTTTACCAGAATAAATAGCAACCATTAAGTTAGTTGTCTTATACAAAGCCAATTAGGTCAATTTAAGCTAATGCTGTGCATGTGACGGATGGCCAAGTTAAAATGCTGATATACAGACAGACAGCAGTACATAACAAAATCAAACAGATCTAAACACTCCAAGAAACTTTTATTAATTTAGAAATAAACCCAAATATCTTTTGTTTATAGCTCCTTGCAGAGGACAGAGTTTTCCTCCTGCTTTTGCATTCTGCATTTTTCATCAGCAGGTCTCCCAAGTGAAGATGCAGAAAGCTCTCCTGGAGAGAAACCGCCTTCAGGACGACCACTCATACCAAAACACTGAGTGTGAGAATAAAAACAACTGCGAAGTCTGGCTTCACATGACAGAAGTTATCCACTGTTACTCTCACAGCAGCAATTACCATCCATATGAAGCTCATAAATAGCATCCAGATGTTGAATTAAACATTCCCAGCCTTCCTTTTGAATTGCTTTCACATTCAACTTTTGCAACTGTTCAGCCATCGTCTCTCACAGTCGTCTCTCGATAGCAACATCGTGTTCCTGCTTAGTCATAGCAGAAGATTGCATGATGTCACATGAAGAAGACTGATAACAGATGTAGACTGAAGTCACTTTTAGATATCCGTCTTCTGGTGCTTCTTGTAAAGGTGAGACAAACCTCCATCCTGTTGGTCCAGAAGCTACATGCAGGTGAAACTTGTATTCTGACACATCGATTTTTGTTTGCTTTTCTAATATTTTCAACTTCATATCACAAACTGCCTGACCCAAACAACAAAACTGCAAGATAAAGTAAAATTTTATAACATTTTCCCAGTGATGTTGAGAGAGTGAGTCCTCGTTAATAATACACTGTAAAACATTTGAAAGTGAAAGTCCACCTGCTGCCTTGAAAAAAATTGTTTTGGTTTTAACTGAAATTAAAGTTTATGAAGTTGATTTAACAACAAGAGACAAATTGTCTAAACATTGTTTTTAAGTTAATTAATCTTGAATTGTGAGGTTTAACTTAAACCAAATAATTATTTCACAATATGCAAGAAAAAAACTGTCCTCACCATCTTTAGGATCTTTCGGTCACTTGAGGCCACAGATCATTTTGGGTCTCATCAACATTATAGATGTTCTTAAAGGACAAGTTGTGCCAGAATGTATTGATAAAAACCCAATAAAATGTTAAAATATTAATAAATAGCTTTATTCTTAAAATGAAATAATATTGGACATGTTTTGAAACTGATCAGTCCCTCTCAGAGTTGAGGTTTTTTTTGCAATCAAGATCACTGATTCGTGGACTTAACTTAGAAATATATGCAAAATATTTTGTAATATTTACGCATACGTATGACAGTAAATGTAACTTTTTGTGACACCAAGTAAAGCTGAAGAAGTGCAGTAGAAGTTAGAAATACTGCCACCTGGAGGTGGGAGTTTGCATCACATAAAACACAATGTTTCTGACCATGTTGGTGGAAAATTTGCAATAAACTCAAATTAAGCATTATCGTAAAAAAAAGCGTTGATGTTCTATGATCGTGGAATTGCAAAATGCTTTGATTTGATTGATACAATAATATTTAAGCACACATGTTATGTTAAAGGTTTTATTTATGCATTCCTCTGGCTTTATGTAAGTATGGAAAAGAAACGGACAAGCAGATGGTGCTAATGCTGACTAAACAGGCACATTTAAGTGTTTCATAGAATGGAATAGCCCCGCTGGCTGCTTTTTTACTTCAGGAAGTATTTTCAGTAAGCAGGGTAGTTTTCTTGAGCTATTATTAAACCTCTGATTCAGTGAATCTACCAGGGTAAAACAGATTACCTGAGTAATGCTTTTAAAATTACCAGGAACCGTAGAGGTGGAGCTTTGAGGGAGAAGGACTGGGAAATATCTCACATTCTCTCTCCCACATATAATTAACAGCAGTAAGTTGTGTTAACTTTTTATTAATTTTGTCAAACCTCCAAGAGTTGACTAAACTAGAGTTTTTAGGTTAACACTATGAAGAAAATACAGGGATTTTTTTTTAAAACTCAAGACCACTTTGACACCTCACTACTGTTTGTATCGCATATAAAACAAAAAACCCTTTCTGTTAATATAAAGCACTATAAAATAACACAATCTTCAAAATAAACTGACACATCAACTTCCCTTAGCTGCTCACAATCACAGTTGTACACTGTAAAACATTTGAGCCACATTTAGTTGTGTCTAGATTTTGAACCTGAATGTGAGTTTGTGAAAGATAAACTTACAGCAGTAACTTGTATTAACTTTTTATTAATTGTTAAATAAACTAGAGTTTTTAGGTTAGCACTTAAAAAAACTGAAGGAAGAAAAAGACAGGAGTGGGAATTATTTCCCAGAATGCTTGGCGGCTTGTTTTTTGTATCCTGAGATGGAAGTGCGTTACATTGATCTGACTCTTGTGTTTTATTTTTAAATAAATATTTATTTTAATGCAATTCTAGTTTGCAAATAATCTGGTAAGAAACTTCATTATTAGATCAGAAATTTTGTTCATTCAATTTGAAACAACAATTTAAATCATCCTAAAGTAAAATAAGTAGTTATTTTAACTTGATAATGTGAGAGAAAATAATAGAGAAATGTGTCTCTTTAACCAGGTGAGGAACCACTGACTCCAATTAGTGTCCAGGTTTACATTTACAGTAAGCTCTAGAAGAGCTATGGTGCTTTATGAATCTGCGCTGCTGAGTCATCCGTTTACAGTTTACTCGTCCAACCGCCAACATTGACTTATTGCAGTTTACTGGACTCTGAAGCGTTCAGTTTCCTATTTAGCATCCTGCCGATAAAGACAAGCTGGCCTCTGTGAGATGTGAAACCTGTTTTATGTTCCTGGTTGAAAATAAATGTTGACTTAAAGCTGCAGAAGGTTAGATAAACACTTTTTCTGAGCATCAAAGGGGGAACCCTGTGAATCCAAGATGGAATAAGTCTGGGATTATGGGCTGTGTGGGATGATAGCGGGATTATAGAGCATGAATAAAGCCACTGCTGAGTTATATCTTACAAATATCTCCATCCTGTCTTAAATCCTAATACGTAACAAGGTTTTTACTGTATATACATTCCTGAATGCTCTATTTATGGGGTAAATGGGGATATTTGCTTTATAAGTACTTCAATGAATGAGTATTACATCCAGTTTATCTGGCTCAGAGTGAAACCAGAGGTTACCTTCTATAAATAGTCTGAAAAATGCACAGAGAGTGATTCACTTATTCAAAAATAATGCATGCTATGAGACATTTTGAATATGGAAAACAAACTTTCTTTACTTCCAGAAGATTATCCTTCATGTAAGAGGAGCAGCTGGCAACATAATGTTAGGCAAAAATCCTAAACATAAGGGTTTGGAGCTAAAATGGTCCACACAAAGCAAAATTATGTGCTGCTAGGATGGTCCAGTCAAAGCCCAGACCTAAATAACATTGAAGGCCGACTTGAAAATAACTGTTCCTGATCCAGTCTTTTGAAGCATGTATGTAGTTTATGTTGTATATTCTTTTTTAATTGTATTTTAATGAATACATTATAAGAGTGTAAATTTTACACCCTTCGTTAAAATACACTTCATGTGTTATTAAAGAGTAAATTACTTTTTTCCACCTACTTATCAATTACCTCACCCTCTGGGACTAAAAGTTTAACACTTTATACAAAGTCTATGAGCGCCACCAAGTGGTGAAATAAATATTAGGTGAATTATTCAGAAAATAGGCCTGACAACATCAAGCGTTTGGCATGATGAGGTGAGTGAACCTTCTGGAACACACTTAAATAATTTTGTTCTATAATAAATTAACCAATATACTTGATTGTTTTCACTTTTCTCAAAACACAAAAACAGTTTCCAAACAAGCTTTAAAACTTAACGTGTGTGTTTGCCGATATACTACTGCAAACACTTATAAATCGGTAGCTTATGTTCTTTAAATCGAGGCACATTTGAGGGAAAACTATTTAAATTTATGGGAGTTAAAGGTTTGGTGTCAGGATGGAAGTAAAACATAAACAGGTCATAAAAGAACCTTAAAGGAAGATACATTATGTCTGCTATCTGTCCAGATTGTAGATTCCTTCTGCGTCTGCCAACCCAAGTATTTTTGACTTTACAGTTAATAAATCTTTCGTTCTTTTTCACACACACACAGACAAGCTTGTTATGATAAATCGGTGCCATTTCCCTCTCTGTGTCCAGTAAAAGGCCAGTTTCTCTGTGATATTAAACACAACCTTTCCGTCTTCAGGTTTTTTTGGCTTGGCAGCACCAGCTCTGTGCCCACTTCCTGTTGGATCTTCCTGCTGCCAGCACACCGACACATCATATGTGCTGTAGGTCCAGACCTCAAGTTTGGACATGGAAACTCCACGATGTCAACTGTGAGCTGGAAAGATCTCAAACATGGCCTTAATTCATCCAGAACTGAATCAGAACATGTTTAAATATGAGATTTCTAACTGGAGGAACTAAAACTAATCACATATGATTTTGTTCAGCACTGAATGCATTAAAAGAATATTGCTAGAGATTTGGAAGACCAAAGATACATAATTTTCCTAACATCCTATAAAATAAAAATGTGAAAAGTGTGTTGTGCATTTGTGTTGAATTAATACAGTTGAAACCATAAGTTTACTTGCGTCAAATTCACACAAATACCTTTTTTTTCCCGCTCCCTAAAGTTAAATCCTAACAAACTTCTCTTGTTTGGAATTACCCAAATTGTTTCTATTTGCAAAATGCCACAACAATAAAAGAATTTATCAGAGATTTATTTATTAATGTCATCACAACCAGAAGATTTTGTGCCTTTGTACTGTTTAACTCGGGTCGAACTCTTTGAAATCTTATCACAATATCTTGCTGGAGTTCTCTGAAAATGAAAGTGGGTTAATGCAGTGCATTGTGGGATTAGTAGTTCCTATTCCCTTCTATTTCTTTCCTGTATGTAGTTCAGTCCTTAACGCCTGGAGGAATAACATGAAATGGTGGAATATATATTGTGGGATTTTGTAATCTTTAAATCAGATTAAAGTAATTGTAAAACCTCATTAAGCTTAGATGCCATTTACATGTTAAAGTTGATAAAGGATAGACCTTAAAACTACTTTTATAAAAGACAACTAAATCAAAATAAGGGAAAATCTAATTTTGTCCAGTTCAGTGTCAATCATTTGGGTTTATATTTGGACAAAAATAACTTTCTAAATTACATTTTCAAACAACCTGCATGTGTTTAAATACCAAAAGTAATTTACAATCAGTATAAGTTCAAATATATGCTATTAAATCTCAAAGCATAACTGAGAGATGTAAAGATTTGAGCCAATTTATGTATTTTCAGGTGGTTTTGCAGCAAAGCCCACCAACATGAAGCTTCTGTTTCATTACAACATAAAAAACCATCCCAGAATACACAAGTCTTACAGCTTTTACTACACATTTGATGAATCTACGATAGCAATCAACAGTCCTATAAATTTTCATCTCACATTGAGTTATGAAGTTCTGAAACTATTTTCTCCTTCAAACAATGCAGACTATCGGTCTTGAGATTACAGAAACCCAAGGGTGATAAAAAACAGAAGTTAATCTGTTTAAGATGTGCAGCCAAAATGCAAAATAAAGATAAATTAGAAATCAGAAAAAAAATGACCTCATACAATTGCAATGTTGATGAAGACGCATTGAGCTCTGGGGAAAGATTTGAGGAGTGCAGAGAGTTTAGCAGACAGGTCTAATTTGACTCGGTCTGTGTGATAAATTTAAAATGTCATCACTGTTTTAAAAAAAAAAAAAAGCCTTTATTAACTGTTGGCACTCAACTTTTCTGATGTTAGATTCAGAAATTTATCAACCACTCAGAAAAACGGTCAATATGAAATAAAAAGTAGACAGTAGTATGTCTCAGTGACTATCAAACAGTGGTGGGCTGTCAGGGCTTCTCTGATAGTCCTAGAAAATTGAAAAGAAAAAGTGTAAAATGTTTTAATCACATTTAATTTCCTCTATAATTTAATTTTTATCCTACAAACCAGTTACTTATTGGTATTACTGAGGTTTCACTGTAATTTCCTACTTTAAACAGTGCCTTAAACGCATCTGGCGAGCCGCTGCGCACCAGGCCATAGTTAGTATGACTCACAAAATCATCAGCCAATCAGAATTGAAGTACAATGACGGCGCGTCCCACAGGCCCTGCTGTAAGTAAAGAGCTTCCTCTCCGCTCCCCGTTAGTGTAATGAACTTGGTATTTCCAAAATGGCTCCGGTTGACCTAGTTGCTGACCTATTAAAATCGCGTTTTTTAAGGCGCTCTTTCACGGATAAAACATAATAACTAAAAATGGAAAACCCACACCAATCCTGGATTAACCAATACAAAGAAGTAAGAACTTTGTGAGGCATTTTAAAGACTAACCATGAGCGCTACGAGTGGCTAACAGCTAGCACTGAGCAAAACAAGCTATTTTTGCTGGCCGTGTATGTAATACTTTTTATTTACTTTCACTGCTCAATAGGAAGAAACACATTAACAATAAAAATCAGATTGCAGTTTGTTGTTTCGTTACTTTGGCTGAATTATGATAAGCTGCCTTATTAGCAAAACTGCTACACTACTTTGATAGACCTAAGCTTTTTTTTGTCAAAGGTAGCAAACATTTCATTCATATTTAGCTCTTTAACTGTAATTAGAAGAGTTTGAAACGGCAGTGAGGGGCTGAGGAGTGGCAGACAGCTCTGTGTTTGGGAACTGAGAACAGATAGAAGAAACAGAAAGTTATCCCTTTATTTCTCACTGTCTTCAACGTAGAGCCTTTAAAACCACAAAATAAAATCTGAATATTTTTCTATATAAACCCTGGTGCTTTAAATGTTACGTTTAAGTTATAATACCCCCCAAATATTAATTTCTATCTACCTGTTGGTTCTCCGTCACCCAGGACATGACAAAACTAAAAAATGCTTAAAAATAAAGCAACTTAAGTTATAATTTAAATAGCCCATAACTTGTATTGGGAGCCATTACAATTAATCAGTATTTATGAGGAATTTTATTAAAAGCAGTTACTTATTAAAGCTTTTTTATTTAGAACCTTAAATTTTTGTAAAGGTGTAGCAGAGATTAGATCAGTCAGACTGTATTACGAAGTGAGATAAATGTGATCGTTTTGGTGATCGACATAAAGAGATAGTGATCGGCGATCACCGATCATACATGTTTTCACGGAAATCGGCCGATTATTATCGGTGGCTGATTGTTTGGCTCTCCTCTAATATTTTTATTTATTTCCATATTATTGGATGCCTGTTGCTTGGTGTGGTGCACAGTTTTTGCATTGTCCTGCACAATGTGTGTAATGTTAAAGACCCACGTTGTAGTTGACCATTGAAGGTCCTGACTGAAACCCCACGGCATGCCACTGCTCTCAAATACGAGACTGCCCCTTTCTTGAACTATTCAAACAGTCCCACCTTACTGCATATTGTCTAACAAAAAGCAGCTCCTATGCTTCTATGCACACTGTACAGTAGATCTCTACATTACTTGAAGAACAGAGTGTCTCTTCCTGCAGGTGTGTATCAGCCTCATAAAGAGATGTCTGTCTGCGTCATGTTTGCCCTCTGCCCATATCATCATTAATGAAGTGGGATGAGAAAATAAGCGCCGAGGGGGGAAAAGCAACCAGGAGCCGGCCGTCTCAGCTTACCAATTTATGAAGCAGCTTTCATGAACGCACAGGGGCCCCTGCTGCAGTCCCCGCCGAACACACGGCTGTCTGTTTGCGAAGGGAGCTCTCGCGGTCTGCCTCTTCTGGCATGCAGCCCTGCATCCGTGCACTCCTCCTTTGCAAACCCTCATACATACCACTAACTGCACTTTCCACCTTTTAACCATTCATACCTCTCCACAGCCCTGCAGCCTCTTTGATTCCCCCTCATTCTTAATCCGTTGCTTGGCTTCGCCCTCGCCTGGAATGTTTTTTCCACCGAGAAAAAAAATATACCGCCATGCATCAACACCAGACACCAAAAATCTCCTCAGATTAGAGTGTGCCAGAGGTGAACAAGAGAGGCAAGTGCACAGAGGTTTACATGCAGTTTTAAGTCGATCCGCCTTGGAAATGTTTACCTGAAAATCTCGTGTCATTTTTTCCTTCAGGGCTGCTGTTCCTCTTTCAGTCTCTGCAGAATGGCCCTTTGTAAGCGAGAGGTCAGCCCTTAGAGCGCCTTCCTGGGTACTCTGCTACTTTCTATAGCAAGTGCCTCATCAAATCACCTCCACAACTGGAATGGCTCTTACCTGCAGGCCCTCTAAAATCCAAACGAAGGCCACCATTCCCATTTGTATGTGTCACACACACTGTAAAACATTTGAAGGTGGTTTAACTTGAAACTGAAAATCCACCTGCTGCCTTGAAAATGCAGTTAAAGTCAACAAGAAAATTGTTTTGGTTTTAACTCAGAGATTAAAGTTCATGAAGTTCATTTAACAGGCGAGTTGTCTAAACATTGTTATTTAAGTTAATTAATGTTGAATTTTGAGTTTTAGCTTAATGCTGCAGTTTAAACCAAATAATTATTTCAAAATATGCAAAAAAAAAAAAAAAAACTACCCTCACCTGGTTAAAGAGCCACATTTCTCTATTTTCACTCACATTATCAAGTTAAAATAACTATTTTCCTTTAGAATAAATTAAATTCTTGTTTCAAATTGCAAGAACAAAATTTCTGATCTGATAATGAATTTTATTACCAGATCATTTATTTTGCAAACTGAGAATTGCATTAAAATAAATATTTACCTTAATAAAACACAAGAGTCAGGTCAAGGTAATGTACTTCCATCTCACGATATAAAAACACACTGCTAAGCATTCTGGGAAATAGTTCCCACTCCTGTCTTTTTCTTCCTCCAGCTTTTTAAGTGCTAACCTAAAAACTCTAGTTTATTCAACTCTTGGAGGTTTGACAAAACTAATAAAAAGTTAACACAACTTACTGCTGTAAGTTTGTCTTTCACAAACTCACATATTTAGGTTAAAAATCTAAAACTGGCTCATTTTATTTGACTTAAAGAGTAGAAGACAGCAGACACCTAAATATGGGTCAAATGTTTTACAGTGTACAACTGTGATTGTGAGCAGATGAGGGAAGTTGATATCAGTTTGAAGATTGTGATGCTTTATAGTGAAGTTTAGAAAGTTTGAAAAGGCACCAGCAAACAAAACATTTGACTCTACAAAGTACAATTTCGCAAATTTTACCTGCAAATTGGAGAAAAACATAATAATGATACGGTGGTTTACAGTTAAAATCTTTGTACCGCATGCTAGCATTAAGATATGGCTAATGTTGCAGAATTAAGGTGAAAAACTAAAACTCAGTCACTTTTCCGTCTCTAAATCAGACCCTGAATGACATCTAAACGTTTGTAAAGCGCCAGCTGTATGTTAGGTGTGATAAAGTTTCAGAGAGCATTGACTGCCTCAGGCGGTCTGCGTCCTGAGGGACTTTTAGTGGTACAGACTGTCCCCAGGACCAGGGGCAGGTTAGGTAAGTTTACCACGCAGCAGCACTGCTAGAGCCCATCAGATAAAATGTCCCAGGACATTCCTGAGTGCCCAGCCGGAGCAAGAATTCCCGCAGAAAGCTGGAATGCCCGGACTGGACTGATCCACCGGAGGATTACGTTAAACCTGGTGTAGCCGAGCCAGACGTAAAGGAAACACTGCAGCTAATACTGTATCTGCGTGAGATTAATTATTCTCATCTGCATTAACATACCACAAAATGTTCTTTGTGTTGTTTATTTCAAAAGATCAGACTTGGAAATTCGACAGACATGATCCAATAAACTTTATATAACTACCGTATTTTCCGGGCTATAAGTCGCACCAGCCATAAAATGCATAATAAAGAAGAGAAATCCATATATAAGTCGCACCGGAGTATAAGTCGCATTTTTGAGGGAAATTTATGTGATAAAATCCAACACCAAGAACAGACATGTAATCTTGAAAGGCAATAAAATTAGAATAGAGGCAACAACAGGCTGAATAAATGTACGGTATGCTAACGTTACATGACATGAACAACGAACTGAGAACGTGCCTGGTATGTTAACATAACATATTAAGAGTTATTCAGATAACTATAGCATAAATAAC
>CAEFZY010061042.1:0-10292 GCA_903066815.1 Brachyrhaphis roseni
TAACAATTCAGAGATCTGACATATTTTTGCCTTTTGGCACCAGCTCTCTCCAAAGACGCGTCTTTGTCTTGTTTTGTTTTTGTATTTCTCTTTGTCTTTTCTATCTGTTGTGTCTCAGGTAATGAATGTATGTCTCGGTTCTTTTGCAGTTTTGTTGTTAATTCACATGCTGTTTTTCTTATTATATTAAATTTTGAAATTCTGTGAAGTCATCACGCATTGTGGTATTTCATTGTGGCCAACACGTCGCTCGCCGAGAGGACCTGGATTTAAGGGAGAGAGAGAGCCAAACTTTTTCCAAAGTTAACTTATTTAAAAACTCTTTTCTTAACACCCTGTATAGGGTTGGCCCCCTGCTGTACCATTTTGTCTGCGTGTCCATAAATATGTTGTGCCCTGTGGGGACGTAACAAAGTAACTGCCTTCGTGCTGCACAGTCCAATTGTGGGAATTTTTGTGAGAGACCTGATCTTCCTGATCTGTCATTGGTTCCCCCTTAATACCACAACTTGGCCGACGTTTTCAGCAAGACCCGAGCCCTCTCACTACCCCCTCACCGGCCGTACGACTGCACAATAGAGCTCCTGCCAGGTGCACCACTGCCTAACAGTCGATTGTTCAGCTTGTCTAAGCAGGAACATGAGGCCATGGAGACCTACATTAATGACTCTGTGGCAGCTGATATTATCCAGTGCTCATCATCCCCACTGGGTGCCAGTTTCTTTTGTTGGAGAGAAAGAAGGCACATTACGCCCATGTGTTGAGTGTAGGGGGTTAAACAAGATCCCTATAAGGAATAAATACCCGCTACCACTGATATCAAAAGGTATTTGAACTTCTGCATGGGGCAGTCAGGATATGTGAGGGAGATGAATGGAAAGCGGCGTTTAAGACACCTATAGACCATTTTGAGTACTTAGCGATGCCTTTTATCCTAACTAATGCCCCTGCTGTCTTCCAGGCTTAGTTAATGACATTTTGAGGGATTTCCTAAATCATTTTGTGGTCATTTACCTGGATGACATACTCATCTTCTCACAGACCAAGGAGGAACACGTCGGCCATGTTCAAGGCATAAGCAAACTAAGCAGCCACTTACGGCCCCAGGGCCACTAAGGGGCCTCCTCACTGGAGATGATTTTTTTTTTTGTAATAATTTCTATGTCATTATAATATCAAAAACACACAATTTCACTATTAAGTTATTTGTTTTTACAATAATATATATTTGATAATGGATGTAAAAAAAAAGAAAAAGTAATTGCTCTTAATAAGTACCGCACTCTTCGCCGGTGACATGAGCTGCAGTGCAATGTGCAGAGCATCCAAACGTCCAAAGCTCCGGTCAGAAGGTAAGTAAGCAAAGCAATGTCTCAAAAAACGACTTATGTTTCAGAGGGAGAAAAGAAAGAGGAAGAATAGAAAAAAGCCAAGATAAAGGTTTGTTTTAATGTGTCTTTGTAATGTAATGTAATGTAAAAGATTTGTAAAGCTGCCAATACAAAATTAGCTTGAACAGTCCAGTTCAACAGCCAAACATTTTTACTAGCGCCTTTGTGATTGTGTGAAACTGAGTTTAAACTTCAAATGAGTTGATTTTCATGATTGGCTCTGAATATTTCAGAGGTATTTTTGGCTACAAAGAGCCGTGTTTGATAATGTTTAATCAAACACGGCTTGTTTGAGAATTAAAACATTGAGAATTAAAACTTCTCAATGTTTGAACTATGCTGTAGTTGGGGATATGTTTTTTGCTGCTGAGCAAAATCATTTTGTGGTTAAAACAAACATTATTTTTACATCAACTTCTAAGTTATGTAAAACTTCTGTTAAAATCATTTGAATGCACAGAATCAGTCCAGTACTGGTACCAGTCCACATTCCAGGGGAGAAAGACTCACCTGGTATAAATTACATTTTTAGCTATTGGAGTAACGCTTAAGAGAAATTAATTTAATCATAGAATGTCATGAATGTGTGTGTAGAGCTGCACTGATTGCAGTTTTCTAGCCGATCCCTGGTTTCTGATCTTTAAAAAACCTGACCTGCCGATTTTGAATTTTGGCTATTAATTTTTTTTGTCTGAAATGTAGCTAAATATAGCAAGAAAGACACTGAGATGGCAACAGTGGCGTGAATATTGTTAACTACAAAGGTGCAGACCTGAACTGGTGGGCCAGTTTGTCAGTCAAACCTCTCACTGTAGAGCAGAAGAGGACAGAGGCTGATTTTTAAACCTTTGCTGACGAAGATAAGATTAGAGGATAAGATGGGCTTCATGTGTAAGTATTGGCTGATCACAATCCCCAAAATTTAAGGAAATTGGCGTCCAGAAATGCAATAAGTTTATAGCAGGTGTGTGAATAATCTAATGATCAGACAGCTGATTGCAACCAGTCCACATTGTTAGCAGAATTAGAGGGCCCCAAAACCAAATTTCGGTTAGGGCCCCATGGAGGCTCGGTCGGCCCTACCACCAGTCCTCATTCAGCCAGATCTCTGCAAGCAATTTGTTGTAGAGATGGATGCATCGGCCACTGGAGTAGAGGCAGTTCTGTCCCAGCCTTCTGGCTCTGCATACAAGAACTATAAAAATATATTTTATTTCTATATACACCTGTGGAGGTGGTAGCACCAGGCTACCACCTGATCCAGGACCATCATTTCATGTGCCAGTCTCTCTCTGAGACAAATTGGCTATTGAATTAGTACAGCAATGCCACCAAAAAAGTTGAACCTAGCTGCAGAAGAGGCAGATGACATAAAGAAAAAAAAAAATCTCTTGTCATATTGACAAAAGACAGTACTGAACTTGGTGGAAGAGGTTAAAATATTGAGCTTACAGAACACAGAAAAAGACCAAAGGATTGTGTCACTGAAAATCTGTGTTGCCTATCTGGAGCAATATGCCAGACTGAATGATATCATAGTACCTGGATTAAAAATCAGACCACATTCTTATGTACTGGCATCTAAACTGTTAAAATTTGCTGACATAATGAAATTACAGACTGCTGTTATCTTGTTTAAAGCCAAAATTATTTAATTACTAGGAAACATTCAAAAGCTATTTTTAAACAAGGAAGGACTTTGTAATTTAAGGGAAAATGTGAATTTAAAAATGTAAGATTCAAAACCACAAGAAAAAGATTTTGTTGTAATGCTTAAGTAAATCAGCCTGAACCCAACACGGAGCGATATGACTAAGTTTTATTAGAAACAAATTGATGGTGTTGAAGCAGTCCTACTAGGTGTGGTTGCACTGGTCGGTCTAGAACACAAAAACAGAGATGAGTGTTGTAACTGGATGAAAAACCAGAGAAGAAACAAAAAGAAATTTACTAGAAATGTGAGGTCCCGAGGGGCCAAGAGTCCAACCTTGGGTGGGTTTAGTGAGCAGAGGATGGGAGGGCTATCCCTTCTCTGTCCTCAGGTGTTTACTGAGGACAGAGAACATTCACCATGCAGTGGTTCAAAGTCCAAAACCAGTCTAGGATCAGGCAAAGGAGGGTCTCAGACAAGGAAAATTCAAAATCCAATGCACTAGAGACAGGGTCAGAGGCAGACAAGGTTCAGTAATGGTAAGTCAGAAAATCTTCTTAAACTCCAGTAATGACTAGGCAGATGTAGACAGGCAGGGTCAAACACCGGAAACTCCTTGAACATGAAACAGGGCTTGAAAGCTGTGACAGAGGCATCATACGATCTCGCCCTGAGTAGGTGATGAGCAGCTGTTTAAATAGGCAGCAGCACAGTACAGGTGAGGATAATGAGAAATTAGAAGGACGGAGAGTAAACAGAGCTGAAATTATGACATTTGTATTTTAGTACATGGGGTGAAGCTGTGGAATGAGATAAGCATGGAAATCAAGCAATGTCCAAACATCAAACAGTTTAAAAACATCATTTAAGAAAATGGCCATCAATAAGAGAAATAACTTTTGTTGTTGCTATTTAATGAAGTTGACAAATATTACTGTATTATAGTATATGCGTTTAGTAATATTTTTTGTTAACTTTTTAAAAATTATTCTTGTTTTTACAGGCATGCAATTATGAATGCACTGTACTAGTTATAGATATGGATATAGAAAATAAGAAAAACTATTAAAACCAAGTTAAAAGTAAGAGGAGTGGGTGAGGAGTGGGCGTACTTCTACCCATTCCTTTGAACCTCCTTTGAATTCCTTTACTACTGTTCTTTTGTTTTGTTTGCTTTTGTTTTAAATTTATTTGGTTTGTATATAACTTTGTTTATTCTTTTATTACAGTACATTCAATAAAGCCAAACCAAACCAATTACAGAAGTTCAATCACTATGTTCCATGCTGTTTGATTGTACTGATTAATACAAAGAAGTCATAGTTGAAATATCAATGTACACAATTTCCTGTTCTGTTTTTGTTGTATATGTTTTGATCCATTATAAAGCACAGGTGAGGGCAACGGTGGCAATGGTGATAGGAATTCATTCTGTAATCATGGGGCTGTTGCTACTATCCAGTAGCTCAGTGGTGCTCAAAGTCGGTCCTCTGCCTTCTCAACAACGATACCCAAAGTTAACTCCAAGCCTCCAGAAGTAGAACATCGTCATCGTCTAAATGTATGGAACATCACTCAGTACTTGAAGCTGTTCTTCACTGAATTTGTCTTCCCATTAGTCGAATGGACTGGGTCTCTGGTCCTGTTTTCATTATCAATTCCTTGAAGGACTTTCTGAGGCTTGCTACTATTTACATGCTTATCAAAAGCTGATTGACTGAAGTACTTAGTATCCACAAAATGAGGATGCCAACTGATCACTTCCTGACAAACCCACTGGATCGATTGACAGGTGGTATCATGTCAATTGTTCTAGGAACTCCTAAGAACTCATGTAGGTTATTTGGGAAAATACATATTTAGTAATTCAAACAGTACACAAAACAGCTAATTTAGCACTATTTCTTCCACTGTAATAGTGGAAGCAACAGCAACAAAAAAAAAATAGAATAATGGGT
The DNA here is from genome assembly GCA_903066815.1 of Brachyrhaphis roseni. NCBI lineage: Eukaryota > Metazoa > Chordata > Actinopteri > Cyprinodontiformes > Poeciliidae > Brachyrhaphis > Brachyrhaphis roseni. The sequence continues at coordinate 5,001 of CAEFZY010061042.1, forward strand.
TGTCTTTACAATTGCAGTAAACGGAAATGAAAGTGCCATTTGTAATACTGACAATAGAACTATGCATAAAATATTGCCTTTAAAGTTGCAGTAGGTAATTTTTATTAATATGTGTTTTTTACGCATTTAAAACTGTCACTATGTTCTGACAATAGAATATGAGACAGAATCTGTAAATAAAAATAAATAAATTGATCAATGAAGCTCCTCTGCCACCTCCTAGTACCATCTCCAGAAATACCCAGAACAGGTCAGAAATAACCCATCAGAGCCAGTTACTTTAATAATCTTGATCTTTTATGAGAAACAGTTTAAACACAGGATGTTTCAGGACTTGCAATGACCTGGTAACTTTCAATAACATGGAGATAAAGATAATAGAAAGTGAAAAGTTACTTGCATGTACCAGGATAACAAAAGCTGTTCAGCAAAAGTATGCAGTCATTTGGTAAACAGCACTAACAGTCTAACTGTGATTATTAAACTCTCAAGGCGTGCCCAAAAACTCCCTGACCTTTTGGGCCCCATTTTCTGTGTGGTCACCAGGTTCAAGGTTTCCAAAATAACCTTGAACCTGATCAAACTGCAAAGACCCGCCTCTTTATTTTTTATTTTTTTATCTGCTCCAATTGCAGGATTTCTGTACCACTCAATGAAAAATGATTAGATGAATGATTTTTGTGCCACAGTTCAAATTTCAATTAAAAGATTAGAACAGTAAAACATAACCTAACAGCAGAACTGGTTTTCTAAAACTTACCTTTGCTGGTCTTTTTTGATGAATTTTTGGATCCTGATGATTTTGTGCTGAAAGGCAAAGCTGTAGGTGCTCTGCTCTGTATATTCCAACTCTGAGTCTGCAAGCACTGGCAGCACAACACGAAAACAAGAGAAATGATACAGAGTTTACTGCAATTGGAAATGGTTACAAAACTACAGGAATGCTTTTCTACACACTTCCACTTGTTTAAATCAAAGCAACATTAGTTTTGGTTTTGATTATGGAATAATAACATGATATAAAGCTCAAAAAGTTGATTTTACATAATATCATCCTATAACAGAGAAACGACATGAAAACCTCAGCCTGAGTGTAATTAACCTACATTTGAGGTCAAAATTAGTAAACCTTCTATGAAATGTTTATTTTTTGTCAAAAAAAGAAAACAAAATCTGTGATTCTTCAATACAGCTTTTCCAAACATCCTAGTTTTTATTTTAGATGGTTGGTTTACTTTGCATGCAGAAACTAAATTATTTCACAAAAACCAAAAACTACCAGGTTCAAAATTATTAGTCCATGCAATAACAACGCTGTTATGGTCACTGACCACTAGGGGCTCTCTTTATGAGAGAGCTCTCTCTTTATGTTTCAGCTCTACCTGCCTGCTACAGGTGCAATGTGTTGGAGCTCGTCAGCCACCCCATTAAGAGCTTCATGCCAGAGATGTCAGATCCCTTTTGTCCTTGGGCCCTGACCTGATGTGATCTTGACTGTGAGCTGACTGTTGTGGGGACGTGAATGATTTTGCTGTGAGCATATTGTGACAAATCAAGTGTTTAACTAAAATTGTGTTTTCTTTTTACAGTGGAAGCTGGTAGGGGTTCTCTGCCATTTTTGTTGAACTGTTTTCTCCTGTTATGTGGTTAGCCAGGGAGTTTAGGTTTTGTACTTTTTCTTTCAGTTCACCTCTAGAAAGTTCTTTTTTATCTCATACTTAAAAGGGGGTCTTTTGTTTATTATTTTGGCCTTGGAGACCCTGAAGCTCAAAGCTTCCCTGTGTTTTTTGCCTCCTGTGGTTGAGATTTTACCTGCACTGAAAAATAAACTATCCTTTTGCTACTGACATCAACTGTTTTGGTTTACTGGTTTTTGTGTTACACCCGGTGCCAACATTTACCCTTAGTGGTCTCAGGGAGGGGTTGTAACAAATGCCAGGACTACTTATATGATCAAAGGAATTCATGTTTGCAGGAATAGTTTTCATTTCACTGGGTTAAGTTCAAGAACTTGTTTTTAGAACACTATTTCGATATATAGCATGCCACTGGCAAACAGATGTAGGTCCGTACTGCTGCGGCTGTGCTGAGTGCAATATAATGGTGATGAGGCAGTGAACAGTCCTGCACCCATGGTGACTAACAACATGTCGTACAGGGGCCTCAGGGGCCGGTGTCCTGCAACTTTTAGATGCATCTCTACTTCAACAAACCTGAATGAAATAATGAGGTCATTAGCAGGACTCTGGAGAACTTAGGAGGTGATTCAGCTATTGGATTGAAGTGTATTGGATCAGGGAGACATCTAAGAGTTGCAGGACACTGGGATTGCCCACCCCTGATCTAGTAGCTTTAACACTAAGATAAAAATAATTACTTATATTGGGCTTTCTTTGGACTGAAAGAAAACATTGACTAATATGTTACATTTATAGTTTTCTTCTGATTATTTTAGGGACTCCCAAGCCCTTCCACAGCCAGCTGAAAAACCCTGCAGCGTGTTTTAGGCATGGTTTAATTCCACAAGAGGTCAATGTTCACAGATGACTCAACAACACAGCCTTGTTGAAAAATTGAATAAAAGCTGAACATTTCTAAATATATGTATTTCTAAGTAGACAAGCCAAGTCATTATTGATTGGACATTAATAAGCAATTCCATTTTTTTTTTTTAACAGTTCTAAACCATGATCAGTTCATCTAGGACAGCTCAGTTAGAGATGTCCTTTGTTTTTTACAACTTAGGCTGCTTATAATGCTATGCACACACATCAATAGCTGTTGTTTTTATTTAAATAAAAATTACTTAATCAGTGAATAAATACAATAGATAAACCCAATTAACAGAAATGGGCAGATAACTGATATAATGAAGGAGAAGAGGATTTTTGTTTCTACCAAAGCAACTCAAGTCTATTTTTCTTTTCTTATGCTTCTAAATTACAAATAGCTTTGAAATATAATTAATGGACATAGCACTTGTGGTAAAGAACAACAAAGGTATTTCACGCTGATTTTATACAGTATTGTATTTTATGAAAATATGTAACCATTTTTTTGGTTATATATACAACCACAGAACAAACTGTATGTTGCAATGTTTGAACAAATATTAATACAGATAATATTTCCTTGAAATTACACTCATAAAAACTATTAGAAATTAAATAGCTTGTTCTAAGAAAAATACGAACAAATGTATGTAGTATTGAGGTCAAAAATACAAGGCATTGTAATTTTTCCTCAGAAAATAAATTGTTTAAGCACTAGGGTAGGTTCAAACATTCACACAACAAAAAACAATCTTATCTTTACTGTATTTCCTTCGATATTTCAAAACACCAAATATTACTCATAAGTCATCAGAGTTCCAGAGCACCAGTGGACCAGCAGTGATTTGAAGTACACTGATAAAAATATTCTGCTCTACTTAAAAAATTAAGTTAAATTGAGGAAATGCTTAACATTCAGGATATCCCTAGATGTTACTTCATTTCTGCTCAAGCAAACCTGCAAACCGAAAAGAAAGTTTTGAACATTTGTATAGCTGATTTCTGTTGGAAAAACAAAATATACACTGATGATACCATGTCTTATTAATGTATGTAAAACAATCCTGATGTAGGCAGAAAAAGTAAATTAGAGAATAACACTTAAGTTTCAGAATATTGTTTACCATGGAAAAGTCTAGAGACCAAAGACCTTAAAACTTACCTACTTAAATCACACAACATAACTTCACTTGTTTGCCATATAAAAACATTGATTTCTTTTTTAGGACATTGGTTTATATGTGACAGCATGGATTTACCAGAAAGGTATTCCATAATGCATTGTGCCACCAGCAGCGGCAACTAATTAAATCACGTTTTTTATTTGTCACAAAAATTTGTTTTAAGATGTTTAAGGTAAAAACGCAGAATCCAGAGCTTTATCTATGAAGTCAGTTCATCAAGAATGAAGTTACTTTGAGCAGCAGAGTGCTTATTAGCTAGTTTGCTGCATCATAAGTGAGTTGTGTGCTCATTTTCATGACCACCACGCTCTGATCTGACCTTGCAAAAAATTGTGTTTGTTTTACCAAAAAAGTGAACAAACTATCACTGCTTTCCATGCCTGGTGAAAACCAGGCCTTGTTCTATGCTATTTGTTTTGTACAGTCTGGACTCTTGATTGTTGAGAAAAGATTGCTTCCTGGAGCCATGGATTCTATTCAAGTTTTAGATTTTACACAATCACTAGCATTTGTCCATGATGTATGCAATGCACCAGTTCAATGTTATGAAGCTTACCAGAAATTTCCTGCACTATTAACAACTATGCTCCACTGCTAAGACAGAAGTGCCAGTATTTGCTATCATGGTCAATATGGACTGAACGACTTCATTCAACTCCTCAGCTGCCATTGCTACAACTAAAAGGAGAGTATGCTAAAACAGAAAAGAAAATCGATGTCCTTGTTCACAACTTTTCCTTCTCTTCGCTGATAGGCCTGGTAGAAATGATGGAAGCCAATTCAGTGGGAGAAAGGCAAGCCCAGATGGAGCTGCAAGAGAAATTTGAATCGAGTGGAATTTCATAGGAAGGCAATGGCCTTTGGCTATGTGATGAGTTTCTGGTCTCTGGTGCTGTTAATATAAATTTTTGTTTGTTCATAACTTGCAACAATATTATAGTTTAAACATGTGTAACATAGTTAATATATAAAATTGTAACATAGTTAATGTATAGAATTCCACTTATTATTTCTAAGATGGAGATTTACTTATTTCTTACGGATCTGTAATGATTTCCGATGGATCAATGCACTCACTGTCAAGGATGCACACCCTCTCCCTCACCCAGCTGATGCTCTAGCAGCCTTGGGGGGTAATTCCTTTTTCTCAACCATGGATTTGACCTCTGGCTATTACTATGTGGAAGTGCATGAGGCTGACCGAAAGTACACTGCCTTTTCATCGCCGTTTGGATTATATATGAGTATAATCGGATGCCTCAGGGACTCTGTAATAGTCCAGTGACATTCATGAGAATGATGCTAAACATCTTCGGTGACCAGAACTTCATGAGCTTGTTGTGTTATTTGGATGATGTCCTGGTGTTTGCTCCAACAGAAGACCTAGCGCTTGAGCGCCTGCACATGGTCTTCCAGAGACTCCAGAACCATAACCTCAAGCTCGCCCCAAAGAAATGTCACTTTCTGAGAAGGTCAGTGAAGTTCCTCGGTCATATCATCAGCATAGACGGGATCCAGTCTGACCCTGACAAAGTGACTGCTATCACCGCCATTAC
>CAEFZY010061053.1:0-43354 GCA_903066815.1 Brachyrhaphis roseni
ATTGGAAGCTAATTCGTGACAGAGAAGAGGGAGCGAAGAGGGGGGGGGGGTCCATGTTGTAGTGATTCCTCTTCATTCATCCCCACCTTTTTTGTGTATATATATATATATATATATATATATAAGTATATATATATATATATATATATATATATATATGACTTTTGGAATGTGTGCAGTGGGATGGCACCCTGCGATGACCGAGCTGCGGTATCTGATCTGTCTCACATGTTACAAAATCACCTCCCTGCCTTAAAAAAAACACACTTTAAAGAGATGAAAGCTGCGTTTCCTGTTACCCACTCCACTCTTCCCAATCCTCCTCCTCCTCTTCTTCCTCCTATTTTGATTTAAGAGCCGAGCCACTTTCGTAGAGATATGCGGAGGGGAGAGAGAAAAAAGAACAAAAAAAACAAGGCCCAACAAGAGATTAAGCCTTTTGCCACATGACTGTTATTGGAGAAGATACGGCGTGATCACATCCAGTAAAACACGTTTTAAAATTTTTACAGGATCCCGTCGCGGCGTGCTCTCCGCTGCCGTACGTATATTACAGCAGTCAGTTCAGATTTTCGCGTCGCCACCTGAGGACAAACCGAACGTTGTTAAAGTTGGATGAAATCTGGTTACGCTTAGAGCCGTTGGCGCGCGCTCCACTCATAAAGCAGTGCTATAATTGGCCCGTGGTGTTTCTACATGTGTACTTGTTTCTATTTGTTTCTCAGAGTATAAAAACTGATAAATATGACAGCTTAGGTTGTTTTTTTTGCTTTTTTTCCCACCCCAAGCAAATGTCCAAATACGCTATTTTTTTAATAATGCAGTTGGAGCCGCGGCAGCCGAGTGAGAGCTAACGCAGAATTATTATTTTCTGTGAGCCCGTCGTGTTTTTCTTGGTGTGTTTACAGAGAATGTCCTTCGGTTGGAGCTAAGCAGCTGTGTCAGCAGCTTCCTGCCTGCAGACAGGTCTTTGATCACCACACCGAGTCTCCACGAGCTGCTCCGCTGCTGACCCTGACCTCCGACCTCCACGGAGCCAAAGAAGCATACAATGTTCCTTCAGGGACCTGTTAGGTGTTGCAGTTTTTCTTTTGCTTTCCTTCACTGGCTTTTCATCCACTAAAACACTCCGGCTCCGGTGGACGAGGACCGGCTTGTATGTCATCAGCTAAAGATTGCAGTACGTGGCAGAGACAGTTTAGTAGAATGGAATCTTTATTTTCTGCCTTTTTTTTGTTGTTGTTGTTGCTGAATGTGTATTTGAATTGTGTAATTTGGTGGTGGCTAAATTCACCGATTTGTTTCTTCCTTCTGGTCATTCAGCACTGCGACCATTCGGCTAAACTAACATCAGTGAGATTCCTAAAGCTCTGCAAGACATCTCAAAGTACTTTTTAAATAATGATGTAGCACACACTTTGTATGAAGAACCAGTTCTCTCAGGGACAAATATTTTTGCAATTCCCCAGAAATTGGCATCTGTTTTTGAAGCTCAAACGTGGAATTATTTGATTTTCACACAATACTAAGCTAAATTCTAAAACTTCCTAATTTTTGTGACCACAGCGTCTTCAGTGAACGCACATCTTATTCTGCTAAGGATTTTGCATTTGGAGATGTTTGCTAGCTTCCTCTTCATTTTTATATGACTTGTTGTCAAATCATTTTCTGCACGTTTCCTATCTGGACTTATCATAAAGAGTTATTCTACTTTTTCAAATAAGTGCTTTGCTTTACAGGAACTGCCAGAGCTAGGGATAATTTCAGGAGCGGTATCTCATTTTAACTCGCAACAAGATTTTCATCTCATTAAAACCAACATATGTTCTCGTTTAAGGGAGAAAGATCTTAACAGTAAGAAGGTAACGCCTCGCAGGATGTTAAATATCGTTTATAAGAAACAGAGTGAGAAGATTGAGAGTCAAGTGGAGCCTCTTTATGTCTAAGAAGTTATCTGTCAGTGTAACCAATTTTTTTATATAAAACATTCTTGTTTTAACAAGAATGTTAAAAACAATCTAGACTAGACTAGAATGCTAAATACTGCTCCTGAACTCATTTCCCAGTTCTGCCAATTAACTAGAAAATAAGAGGGCTGCATGAGGCGTGATACGTTTTTTTTTTCTCACAATATTAACTTGTTTAATGTGAGGCGAACCATCTATATTGAAGTCCGTCCAGTGGCTGCTTGAGGAAATGCTACAAATAATTACTTGAGGTCTGCAAGTAAATCCTGAATTAAGAAAAAACGGAAGCATAAGCAAAAGTTATATAACAAAACAACATTAGCGGGTAACGTTAGCTTCCAAAAAGTGAACCAGAACATAAAGGATATTTGAACTTCCTCAGTGGTCCTTTCTGTATTGTTTAACAAGAATATCTATCAAACAATGCCGTCAACTGAAATTTAGTTTCTATTGGCGAGAGGATGTCTTCCTTCACATTTGACCACCAAGCGGCAAGTGGACCCACACGCAAAGTGATTATTACTCCCGTCTACAAACCTTGATCAGTTTCTATGATTTTGACTATTTACAGTGATAGAATGTGGATCCCACAGCAAACCTTTACTGGAGGGTGTTGGTGCCTGTCTCCAGCGAACGTTTCGGGCGAGAGGTGGGGTTCACCCTGGACAGGTCGCTAGTCTGTTGCAGGGCAACACAGAGACAAACACGCATGCACGCACTCACACCTAGGTAGAATTTAGAGAGACCAATTAACCTGACAGTCATGTTCTTGGACTGTGGAAGGAAGCCGGAGAACCCGGAGAGGGAGAACATGCAAACTGTGTGCAGAAAGACCCCGGGCCGGGAATCGAACCCAGGACCTTCTTGCTGCAAGGTAACAGTGCTACCAACTGCGCCACCGTGCAGCCCCCTTCACTTCACTTTAAACCACAATTTCACAAAAACAATGTCATCTTTTCTTTGTCTAGTCTCAAAAATGCCCCTCTTTCTTCAGATAGTTCCTCTAGTTTCTGTTGCCCCAGTAAGGGCCTTAGTACTGTCTCAATTGGAAGCGTAACCCAGTACCAGAGTACTGAAGATGTGAATCAAAGTATTTATCTTGATAACTAGTAGAAATTGATTGGATTCGAACAATACTAAAACCACCAGCCAACACTTTCAGGCCTGAGATATTATGGTCCTTCTGTTGTGTCTCAGTAATTGTTCTGCTTTTCTGTTGACGATGTGAGAGTGAATTCCACCTCGGGGTTTTCCGTGTTGGATAGGAAAACCCACAACAAGCTGCAGGAAATGCTCTAGGCAGCACCGGAGCACAGGATGAGGACACACACACACACACACACGCCAAAAGACAGAGTAACAAGAGAGCAGATTAGCATGACATCAAACACTCAGACCTGGTGCAGTAATGAAAGGACGTGCGGAGATTATACCTGAAGCGATCCACTTGTGCATTATCAGCACTCTCACGCTGCTCTCGCTCAAACTGAGAGACAAACTCACAAGTTTATTTACAAGGTTGTTTTTTTTTGTTTTTTAATTAACTCAAAAACGTGTTGCACGTTTGAATAGATTAGCCACTAGCAAGGACCTCAGTGTCAAGTATAAATTTCATATAAAGCACAACCTTTTTTTTTTCCCCTCCCCCAACCTTTCTTCTTTTCAGGGACAGAATATCAAAAAAAAAAAACCCAACAAAAAACATGAAATGTGTTTTAAATTACCGGTGGACGCTGACATTATTGTTCCCTGCACACATAAACACACACGCCTTCACAGACAGCACTTCCTTTTTCTTTTTCCCCTCCCTCCTTGTGCGTAATCTGCAGAACAATCACACCGAAGCCACACATCACGGTGACAGAGATGCACCTCCTCTCTACCTCTCAGTATCGATCTCCCATCCAATCTAAATGACCCTGTTAACCATTCCCTTAGCCCACCCCGCCTCTCTTCTTTACAACTCCTCACTGCTTTGAGCCCTACTTAGCACTAAACCCCCGGCCCTGTCGCCTCCCAACCCTTCCGCCTCACCACCGCCCCACCCTTGGTTTAAAATGGCCCGGTGTGAAATAACTCACATCACCACAAGAGGGATGAGGTCATTAGAACATGTGACGCCCTCTTGAAACAGCAAGCATGATTGAAAAATCAATTTTGATGCCTGTTTTTTTTTTTTTTTTCTTGCCTTCTCTCTGCTCCTCTCTCTTTCCGTCTTTGCCTCGACGCTCAGCAAACCTTTACATTAACATCACGGGAACTCCGACTTGAGACGCATAAAACTATTAGAGCGGCAGTCCCTACACACTTCAAACATCCTCTACTTTATTTTATGGTGTCTTTTTTTTTTTTTTTTTTGAGTGTGTAAGAAAGAAAATTGGAAGTGGGCTCTGCAGTGCTTACAAGAGTGCCTTGCGAAAGTATGCATCATGCACCTTGAACTTTTTCAATGTTTTGTCAAACTGCGCTGTATTTTATTGCGATCGAATGTGGACGGCCAACTCAAAGTGGCAAAGTCATGGTCAAATGGAAGGTAGTGGGTCTTAGGCATGAATAGGATGGACAAAAATATTTCTACTGAAGCTACATTGACGGTCACAGGTCTAATATTGTTATCTGTAACATTCATGTTACTTTGAAATGATACACAGACACAAGACTGAAAAGGTTTGAAGTTCCCCAATCAAACCTTTTCATATCTGGTCTTGTAACGTGTCAAAACCAGATATGAAGAGACGGATGCAAACAGTTTTGCAAGGAAGCGTACCTGAAACGATGCTGTGCTAATATATTACCAGACGTCTAACACCCCCTTCTCCTCTTAGTAATGCTTCAATCTGGTTCATTACTTCAAGCTTGATGTGGCTGTAGTCGTCTGGGAGAGCGCCGGTGGCTCTGAGTGATTTTTGTGAGTTTTTGTGATCTTTTTTTCGACAGATCACTCCAGGTTTGCTCCTCTGCTAACCTCGCGTCTCCCATCCATTAAACCGGAGTCGTTTTTTGAAGCATGTTCTTATTAAACGGCACCTGTGTTCATTTTTTGGTTGGAATGTTTTCACGTTCTGAAAATATATTTTTTTAAAAAACAGGAAAAAGAAACCCCCCTCTGCCCCAAACACACACACACACACCCAAGGACAGGGTCTCCCCATGGCGAGAAAGACGGGGGCAGAGGAAGAGAAATGTCAGAGAGAAAAAGAAGTGGTGTGTGTGTGTTTCTTTTTTCTTCTTTTTCCTCTCCTCTCTTCTTTACCAGCCGTCAACCTTGTTGAGTTCAGTGTAACTTTCATTAGAGAAGGAGATTTAGTGCACTTGAAAAGACAGATGAAAGAGTTAGAGGCTAATTATCAGGAAATTGAAAAAAGATAGATGTACTGCAGCGACTACAATTAGTGAAGCACAGAATATCAAAGACTTATCAAGAGCAAGTGAAAAAGGCTGCCTTGAAGAGCGAGCACAATTAAGGCATCTGCAGCCCATGTGAAACGAGAGCGTGGAGGAGGAATGAAAATATGGCGGCGTGAATAGAGCTACTTTGAAAAAAAGAAATGAGAAAACGGCCAAATGACATTAGCTTCCATCATACGACTTGATGGTGGCGTACTGCTGCTTATCTTTGCTGCTTCTACACACAATCTGCTCACAGCCCTACATGTGGATGGACGGGATCCGGCCGGGACGCCCCTACATGCTTCATCGCTTTGCAAATTTGCGCTGATCGACAGTCGTGGGTCACAGATGGGTCATTTTGGGGCTCACTGTGCGCCTGTGTCAGTGTGAAACATTTAACTCTAGACAAGCTAAAGCTTTCAAATATGAAATGCTAAAAATGATTTGAATCGTTTGAAAACATTGGTGCATTTGCTTAGAAATTGTAGTTTCATTGTTAAATCGCTTCAAAAATGCACCACAAATCTGGAGGGAAAAAAACTTCCAGAAAACTGCAAAACAGCCGAAACACTGAGTTTCTTTAAAGGAAGACTAAACCTACATGTTTAGAGATGCTTTCGACTCATTATCACCGAAACATTGACCAACATATCTGATATGTATTGATGATTTTGATGTTAGCATCCAACAAAATGTAATGTTTGTTACTGGCTTTACAATTGATGTCTGTTTGATATTTTTATGATTTTTTAAAAAAATGTTCTTATGATGTAAAGCACTTTGAGCCGTCTCGTTGCTGAAATGTGCTGCACAAATAAACTTGACTGATTGAAAAATGTATCAAGATGAGATGATATAGCTTTAAGGGAAATCAACAAGCTCTTGTTGTTTTCACAAATTATCGTGTAATTTGTGTTGTAAATATGTGATCAGATGTTCCAGTCCAGCTTATATCACCTCTTTTTGTGTGAACCTGACCTGTTGGTCTGTTTGGATGTTTTCACAAATCAAATAAATGTTTTCATGAATCTCAATCCGTTTTAAATCATGTATTTTTATGGTAGAATTATTAAGTTGACCCTTTGATCAATGAAGGATTTTATTTTTGAAGCAAAGAAAAAAAAAAGAAGATGGCAGGTTTGTGTTGTTAGCGGCTAACCGTTAGCCATACTGCTTGTATCTCGTCCGTCACCCTGCCAACATTTATCTTTTCTTTCTCAAACTCAATTTTGCCTCAAACATGATTTTCTCCTTGGGTTCTTTTGTGTTTTTGGAACGTAGCATTGCTAGCCAGCAGTCTGTGTTAGCCATCTCTGTCAAGCCATCTCGGCCAGGAAGCTAAACTGCTTCCTGGCAAAACAAGAGCTTCAAACATCAATACATAACGTAAAGCTTTAAAACACTCCCCCTCATATTATAAACTTTTGTTGGTATACAATCTAACACTATAAAACTAAACAAAAACACTAGAAAGTCAGTGATTTATTTTTGACAGGTAAAAATATGTATTTGTATAAAATATTTGCACCCCATAGTGACTGTAAGTGGCAGCTTCGCAATTCAATAACAGTATCAGATTTAATGTATGTACTATAAGTAAATTTTAATCCATCTATTAGAGTTTATACACACACAAATTACATATATATATATATATATAATGTTGAAACGTGGTGAGCTCAAATGAACTAAACTGATGCGGACTGCAATGCAGCAAGCAGCATTTTATTGACACTTAATTAACTATTGGAAATTAAGTGTAATATCACCTGCAAACCCCGTCTCACAGTTGACAGAACAGAAAACTGGATTTTATTTCGACATCGCCCACAAATTTTAATCCGTCTAATAACTCTTCCATGTTCTCCCCAACGTCCAGGTTTTGACAGAATTCAAGAGTTTTGTCTAATAATTTCCCTCTGAGAAACACAGGCGTCCCCTACTCTGTTTTTTTTTTTTTTTTTTCTTTTTGGCTGATTGAAGTGGAGCAGCTCTGTTTTCGTAATGACCGGCGTTTTGGGGCATCTCACTGCACATTCTTTCAATGATTGTGACTCCTCAATATGTGAGAGATGCTTCGGGGTCTGCGCTCTTTCCAGACAGGCTTTTACACAAACTGCACGGCGGAGGCCTCGCCAAATCTACCATCTGTTGGATCTCTCTCTTTCTTCTTCCTCTCTCCCCTTTCCATGTATTTTCTTTTGTCTGTCTGTTGCTTTATTTTTTTTTCTCCCCCCTCCTTCTCTCTCCTTTATTACAAAACTCAGACTGTTTAGAAAACAGAAGCTTTATGCTGTTTTAGAACAGAGAGCTCAGTTAAGGCAAGTCGTCAATTTTTTTTTGGTTTGTTTGTTTTTCTCCACTCGTTGCTGAACGTTTGTTAGCACAGATCTTCAGGGATACCACAGTCTTTAGTCAGAAGACCTGCTTTTTTTTTTTTTTTTTTTGCCATTAGTAGAATGATATAAAACATGACAAAACAGCATCTCTGTGAAGCCGGGTGTTAGACTGGTCTATTCTCCGCGGGACTGATATGTAGGGCAAGAGAGGAGCAGCAGAGAGAGAGAGAGAGAGAAAGAGGGAAGAAGAAACAAAAACATGGTGGCTGGATCTTCAAGCTGGGAGCTAGGGGGCGCACTAGCACATGCCACAGTGTGGACATGCCCGGGCTGGAGCGCCTGCACATGAGGTCTCTATAAGCCCTGAAATCTATTACAAGAAGAAGAAGAAGAGAAAAAAAAACCCAGCATGTAGAATGAATCTTTTAAAATATTCCCATGCAAATCGGGCAAAGAGGAGGAGAAAAGAAAAACCAAAAAAAAAAACCCCAAACCGCAGAGCAACTATCAAAAAGCCACAGTGTGTGTTTTTTACGCGCACGAGCAGCGAGGGAAGCGCAACTCGCTGCCTCACATTCACACCCGCGCATACTGGGAGATGAGATGAGATACTGGGAGGTGGTGGTGTCTCTTTGACTGCTGTGCCTGAGGCTCTAGCACATGGGAGTGAGGAGGGGTGCGGGGCGGGTGGGGGTAAAACAAATGCTAATGTCTCGCAGCCAACAAGCACACATGTCGAACATGGCGGGAGTGGGGCGGAGATTGGCATCTGTCTGTTAGCACTGTACTCTACAGTACAGTGGAGTGTGTGTGGGTTTTTTTTTAGGCTTATTGTTCCATTTGCCTTACAAGTTCTCATACTGAGGTGCCAGGAAATTAATTACTCTCTTTGGGAAATTTCTCTCTCTCCTTCTATGGGGCTGAATACGCTTTCGTATTGTATCAATTGAGGAAGGAGAAGAAGAAAAAAAACATGAAACGCCTGAATATTGGCAGATATTCGTTAGCCGAAGAAACTGGGTGTACTTTTTTTAGTGTTGAGTGATCAGACAAATATCTCATCTCCCAGCTGCCATTGTTTTCCACCCTGAAAGAGTCGGAACAAATAGGGGAGGAAAAAAAAACAACAATGATCAGTATATCATTGAGTGACAGCGCAATCCTTTCCTGGCTTGAAAAATAAGGATTTGGATTTTTTATGTTTTTTTTTTCCTTTCTTTTTTTCTTTCCGGGTTTTGCATCTGCAAAAAAAAAAAAAATGCCTTCGCAGGCGTGCATTCATGCACGCATTAACATCCAGCATGCATGACAAACCGGAGCCACTATCTGCTGCCTCCTGATTCGTTCCCAGCCACCTGATCTCCATCTGAATTGACAGCTGTAATGCTGACTCTTTTCATCCGCGCTAACGGCTACAAAAACAGCCAATAACGGCGGACATGGAGCACGTCGCTGATGCCGTTAGTCCTCTTGTGTGTGTGTGTGTCATTCACTCACTGCAGACAGGGTTACAAGTCACCCTGTATTTTTAACTCATCTCGAGCAGAACTGTAATCTTGCCTATTGAACCTTCAAATTGTTGGATGTTACCCGGCACGAAATTGGAGGAGAGAAAAAAAACAAAAAACACATGACATGCTGCTTATTGTCACCTCTCCTGCCTCTGTCAAACCTGTGTTTGCTCCTCTGCCACCCTTTTCATTCTACCCACTACTTTCTGCTGATTATTTTTTCTTCTTCTTCTTCTTCCCCGTCTTTCCCTGAATGTCTGTTTGACTCGAGGCGTGATGGGAAGAAGTTTTGCACAAGACAGGTGGGGGGAGAATAATAACACAGTTTACTCACACAGACAAAGTAATAGAAATCATACCCATAAAAAATACAATATCCCTGCATGAAGCTGTGCTTTAATGGCCTCTTAACAAGAAACAGTAAGAACTCTCAGATTTCTGGTGTGTTTCTGTCATTTTTCAATTTCTGTTTGCTTTTACTGTCCAAAGATTCCACCCACTATCATTTTATTTATTTATTTCTTTTACCTCCGGGCGCAGTATTATTGAGGGTGCCGGTTGAAGTCGGTGTGCGCTGGACTTTAGGTCACAGATTAGCCTCCACGTTCCTTCACAGCTCAGTTCATAAACGCGGGAAGTGGCAGGGCGTAAATGGTGAGGATTAGCGTGGGAGAGACTCTGCAAACAGACCCCACACCCACCTTTGGTTTCGCTTACCTACAGTACATCCCTCCCTTGTGCACTGAATGGTATGGCCCTCTATGCGTGTGTGAGTTTTGCGGCTCTGCCCTGTCAGGCTTTTGGTAGAGTCTGGCCCAGGAGGAATGCTAACTCACAGAGCTAGTGCCTGTCACAGTGTCTCCACCTGCAGTCACACACACACACACGGTGCTTGTCACTGCTCCTCCACACCAAGCTGGTAATTAAACTCCTACTGATTTATTGAGTGACACCAACAAATCCCAACCCGGCTCTTTTATGACAACCATACCTCCTCGGGCAACAGCCACCATCTCTTCCCCCACCCCTTGTTTTTATGTATTTTTTTAACGTCATGTTCAAATGAGGCCCGAGGGCAGGGAAATACGTCAAGGATCTTTCTTGGAAGCACATAAGTTACAATAGCAAAAGCCTCGGCTGTACTTGTTGAAGACAAAAAGATCAACTCTACTATGCAACAAGTAAACTTTTCATCACAGTATGTCCCCAAAAAACTTTGATGTGTTTTATTGAGATTTAATGTTTGACCAACAAGAGTCATTTTGTGAAGGATTTATGATTTTTTTTTTTTTTGACTTCTAAAGACTGAAAAGTGTAGTCAGCCCCCTACTCAAAGACCACTAAATGCAGGGAGGCTTTAAAAAGAATTAGGAAATATTCAAGAAGAAAACCATTGAAGGTCTCATTTAAGGTTTGACACAAGCCTCTTAGAAGACCAAGCAAAAAAGCTTTGACCTGCATGCAAACCGCAAAGATTAGCAAAAAACTATCTATGCATCACTCTGAACGCAGCATCGCATTGTGGGATTTTGCTAAAATAAGTAAGTATGGGGAAGCTAGTGCAGAGTTTGTGATTGCCTTTCAGCAGCAGAATGACACCAAATAAAAAATTATGTTAGAATTGACAAGATTAAAGCATATTTATGTGTTTAAAGGGCCTATCAAAAGCCTAGACATTTGTTAAGACTTCCAATTTGACAGCACCTTTTGCTATTTATCAAACAAAACTGCGGAACAAAAATAGATGCAATTGCAGCATGAAGTAGTTTTACAAACAATGCAATACAACCACACTAAATGTATGTCTGTCTTTATGTTGACGCGTCACCTAAAATGAACTGAAGTTTTGGGTTATAACAGGACAGAATGTGGAAAAGTTCAAAAGGGATGCGTGCCTCTGCAAGGTGCTGTGCTAACTGTGAGCATTCTTCGCTCTTGCCCCTCAGCTTCAAGTCACAAGATTGAGATGTGGATGTCCACGTTATAAATGAAGTCTATTATGAGGCCCAGCGTGCTCAGCCGCCCCTCCCCAAACACGTAACAACTATAATTAGCCGTCCCCTGTGACACGAAAGCCTTCGGGGGTGTCTGGCTGACCATTCGCGATGACACCGTGGGACGCATCACCTTTGTAATTACAATCAGAGAACTTGTAATTGTAATCCATCATCGCTGCTGAAAATCTGAATCTGCAATGTTATCCCAATTCAGTTCCCTTCCCCTCGGCACCGGGTTCTCATTGCCAAACCACAGGCAAGACTCTTGATTGTTAGTAAGTCCGATAGTTTAACCTCCATCAGTCACAGAGAATTAGCAGGAGTGAAGGGAAGGGAGGGATTGCTGGTGTATCTGGTAGCAGCTCTAAGATGACACTTAGGTGGAGGCACCTTTGGGATAAGAGCTCCCCAGGCCCCCGGCTCCTTGGCAGCTGCCAATCACGCGGCGCTCTGAAGTCCAATCAATATCAGCAAGCACCTCGTCAACCCGATCCTCCTCCTCCTCAGAAGAAGGCACGTCGATGTTTATTTTGCGAGAAGAAAAGGAGATTTCCGTCGGGGGGTGGGGAGGGATGATGAGAAGTAAATGTCAAAATGAATCCCGTCACTCACCAGCCCGTTCTTTGTTTTCTTTCATGCCGGTTGTCGCTGAAGTATATTGAATGTTGTGGAGAAAGTTGTGCAGAGTGAGAGTTAGCTGGTGCTCGTCAGGCGGGGTGGGGCTGCCAGCGCTCAGCCTGTGGTGGTACAGGTGTGTCACAGGGTGGTGGAAAAGGGGGCGGGCAGCAGTGGAAGGTGGGGTGCGGGGTTGCTAGCGGATTTGTGCTGACAGCTCAGCACATGGAGGGGGGGCTGCCGGTTCCCTGATGACAGCATACTAAATGCCTACCTGAGGTGCTACAGATGGAGGAGTCAAATGCAGAGGATCCTTTACAAGGCATTTTGGAAGGCGCCGTTAATATTTCATCAAAACTGCATTTACACACGCAAACAAACAAAAAAGGAAGTCTGTCGCCTTAATCCACCCTGCAGTCTCTCACTCACTCGTGCTCTGTTCTGCACTTCTGATCTGCTCTTCTTTCACTCCTCCTTTGTCTTTGTTGCTTCACCCAGCAGCCTTACTTTGCCCTGCATTAGCATTTGCACTCTTTACTTTTTTGTTTCACTGGAGCAAATAGGTTAAACCATGTTTAGTGATGACATACCTGACGAGTGGTTACGAGCGTTTATTCATTGTAGCCAGTCTCTAATTCTGCAGGAAATCCCCCCAATGAATACATGTGCGTTTTAGCTCATGTTTGGCCTATTACAGTGTACCCTGTTTTAATGTGATATGCACAAATTGAATACGAAGGCCAAAATGTGCAGCTTTGTTCTTTTGTTCATTGCAGAGCACCACAAAGATGGAGTCAATATGAATTGGTATAATCCAAACATTCGCCCATCAATGTTCGATCAGACATCGTAGGGAAATGCAGCTACATTACTGATCTCTGGTGAATCTGAAAAATGTACATCCCTGTTTTCATTGTGGAAAATATAACATACCCATCCATGCCAAACAAATAGAGGCAGTACTTCAAGCATTTACTTCTTTATAAGCAAAGCAGCTTTAAAGTTGTTTAAGCCTGTCTTTAGTAACCTTCTGTATAGAGGATAAGTACTAGTAAAGACTTTAAGAGCGGTGTTTCATCATTTGAGCAATTGAACTCATCCACTTTTCAAAGCACCTCAAGGTATTCGGGATATTTAGACATGTAGTCACCAGAACTGAGTTCATCACTTATGTACAAAAGCAAATAGAATGAATTTGTATATTCAAAAAGTACAGATCAAAAGAGATATTAATCTTCTAACAGTATTTACATCCAACTTCAAGCTAAAACCGCCTGCAGACACATTGAGTGTTTTTGCAAAGCAGATAGGCTCAGTCCCATTCAGTTCTAGGCTTTAACAGGCCATAATAATCCTCTTTCCTTTCTTGGTTCTAAACATTTTTTAAGGTCTAACTTCAACTGCATAATGCTACAGATTCCAGCATGCCATCTTTAAAAAGTGATGAAGTCAAAATGGTAGAGCTGTTTTGTATGTACAAAACTTGCATAAACTCACTTCAGTTCCTTGCAGACCCAAATTAAGTTACAGTAATATGAAGTAGTTCTTTTTAGCATGATGCTTTGCATCTCTAGTATCATTTCTTCCATGACCCAGTTTCAGGAAATGCTCCAGTCAAATGAGATGGCCTCACATTTAGCTTGGAATGCTTCAGGAGTTCATGGTCAAATTTGTGACAGGAACGTGCCCGGGTCTTGTGTTTCAGAAGAATACCCACATCACCACCTCTCCACCACCACGAATGACCACTGGTGTAGCGTTTGTGACGATGTGTGGCGTTTGGGTTTCAGCAAACATGGTTGTGTTCACTGTGGCCAAACACTCTGATTCTGCCCGGTCAAAGAACAATGACCTGGATTATACAAATGTGACTTCATAAAGCTGCGGTTCTTCCAAACAAAGCGTACTTATTCTTTCTTTGTGTCATTTTACCGCCAAGATCTTTTGATATTTAACGTGTCAACTGAGGCCTTTGAGTCTCAGGTGAAGGTTTTGGGTTAGGCATTGTATCGTGCAGATAATGTGGTGAATTCCTGGTAAAATGTCCCACTTATGAAAACTATTGTGTTGGATTAGTTTGTTTTTTAAATATTGTGCACTTTGTGAAATTACAACAGAAATAAAAACATGAGTAGTTATTGACATGGGTTATACTGATCACCCCTTAGGGAAAACACAGGATTGTGATTGGTTCAAGCAGTTGACTATTTTTGTAGTTTTGTCTGAGAAAAGCTTCCTATTGCTTATTTTGCATATCCCATCAATTGGTTTACAGTGGAAACAAGTTACGAAAACATTACTTCACGTTGCAGCTTGCCAAAGAAAAAAATCGGCGTTGCAGCATTTGACAATTCCACAAAGGGCTATTTTACTGTTTTTAACAAGTCCTGACCGCATTTCAAAAGCTCTTGTTCAAAATCCTAAATGCTTACAAACCTGTACTGGATTAATCTGTACTTCACAGAGATTGTCAGTGTTTATTTGGCATTACGACCTACTTAGAATTTTGTTGGAACTCAGAAAGAGGGGCCCGCCCAGGGCTGGGATAGACTCCAGACAGCCCTGAAGAACAAATGGAGTTTGGAAAGTTGATTGATGGAAGAATGAAAGGATGTTGCTCCATGGAAATCACCTGTGATTCAGGTGCAAAATATACAACAAAAAAGTAGATTTTGCAAAAAGGTTTATCATTTTCTTTTGAATTTCTCTTTAAAAGCACAAAAAAATTATAAAATTATAAAAACAACTCACTTTATCCAAAATATGTGTAAAATACAAGCACTGCAATTTCTATGACTGGTCAGTATAATAGACTGAGACTTCAAAATGTTGCTAAGTAGAAAATATATTTTATCCTGGGTAAAATAAGTTAAACCATAAAGTCGTCAGATGTTGAAATAACCTTCTATTTGTTGAAGGGAGTAGAAGAAGACTTCTCCTGAAAATTCCAATCTTGTTTTTCTTTTGAAAGTTTAATGAAATGTTCGACTCGAGCTTGAGAATCCGACTTAAGTTGCTTTAAAGTTACTAAAATGAAACACTTCAGACTCGACACACTTATTCCCTGAAGGCTTGAAACTTTCGCTTGACTTGAACTCCTGGTCTGAGACTGGAGTCTTCACAGTTTTTATTTCATGTAATGGAGTGAAAAGAAAGCTGACATCAGCTGCAGACTACAACTGCTGCATATGTTTTTTACTTTGAATTTAATGTTAGGTGTAACAACGCAAAGGGCACTTCTTAAACTTCTTAACACAAATATTGCAATTGATTGACTTTCAAGATATTATAGGTAGACCTTTAACCGTTTTTGGCTAGTAAATATCA
This sequence comes from Brachyrhaphis roseni, assembly GCA_903066815.1. Classification (NCBI taxonomy): domain Eukaryota; kingdom Metazoa; phylum Chordata; class Actinopteri; order Cyprinodontiformes; family Poeciliidae; genus Brachyrhaphis; species Brachyrhaphis roseni. The sequence goes on from CAEFZY010061053.1 coordinate 15,147, forward strand.
AAAGATGAAAAGATGGTTGACGATGCTGATGGTTGACTATGTGGTAATTTAGGCCTTAAGACAAACAGTGCAGGTTTTGATGGCAGGTTAGATCTGCACTAGGTTTTTGTAAATCTGATGAGAAAATGTTCATTTCTGTCATTAGAGACTTGACTCTGACTTGCACCCCAAAGGCTGGAGAGGTGACATGGATATGGAAAAACTGACTTGTGAACATCTCTGTCACTTTGTCTGTGTTGCTAAGTAGCAGTAAAAAAAAACATTTGCTGTCACTGTCTCAGTGCTTAACTTCCATTTTGTCAAATTCAGGATGCCATTCTGACCATGACGCCGTAAAAAAAAATTCCATCTGAAATTTCTTTCCCTTTTTGAAACTGTATTGACTTCCCTAAGGTATTCACAAATCCATTTTTATTTTGTTTGTTGGTCTTCGTTAAGCATGTTTGTTTAATATAACCCAACTGCAAGCGGGAGCATGAAATCAGTGGCGTCTCAACTGCGGAGCATAAATGATTTTAAACAAATTCATCTCAGATCATAGATCCTGGATTGTTCGCCCTTAGTAATCGAAAGCTCCCAAAAGTATTTACAGTTACAGAAGTTGTCTGTAACTGTAGACACGAAGAGCGCTGGGGTGTGGAGTTGCTGCTTTGGCGTGTTAGCAAAAGGCATGCGCTGTTCAGGTTAGAGATTTTCCAAAGTCTGCGAATCTGGATTGTATGTTCAGCGTCTGTAAATATTAATATTGCAGTGTTATGAACAACAAACCATTCCAGACCACATATTTCAAACACTCAGGGGCTTGCCCGCTCGTTCAGAAAAGAGAACCAGATTGATAACGTGATAGGAAAACTTGAAAGCATTTCACGCAGCCAGGAAAGTAAAGGCACATAAAGTATAATGCCAACACACAGACACACACGCACGCACACATACCCTCTCGGAGTACCACATGGCACAGTGGTAGATCAACATGTGACGGTGAGAGATAGCAGCAGCTTGCCGTCTTCGCCGGGAGCAGCCATTAAATAAACATGTCAAGTTGTGCGCGTTTTAATGATGATCAGCCGAGCCCTGTGAAGCGTCAGCCAAAAAGGATCGACACAGTGCAACTCCCCAGACCTCGTCTCTCTGATTCTCTCCCTCCGCTCCTGCCTCTCATCCACACTTCCCTTCACGCTGACAGAGATGGAAAGAAAGACAGAACAAGAGGCAGGGCCCCCCCACCACCCAACAACCCCCCAAAACCCCTCTTTTGATTCTGGTTTTTTTGGGGGGAAGACGTGGCGTTGTTTGTGTGATGATTTTTCATTTGAAAAGAAAAAAACATCAGTCAAGCGTGCGCTTTTGTGAGGGATTCTATCCCCAGAAGTGTACGCGTTAGTTAGCTACGAGTGCTACGAGTTTGACATGAGAGTGAGTAATGGGCCGGCTGGTAAACGCTCTGTTTGTGTGTTTACTAGCATTGCGCACCCTCAGGTGGGGCGTCGGCTCTCTCTCCCCCTCTCGCTCCTTTCCTTTTCTTTACTTCCGTCTCGGCTTTGAAGAGCTGGGGCTCGGCGTCGGATTAAAGTTTGTTTGTTTTACGTTTAGCGAGCGAGGGCTGCCATTTCTCCCCTCCTTCCTCCTCCTCCTCCTCCTCCTCGTCTTCTCCCTCTCGCTCGCCGCGCGAGAACACCGGCAGCCGCGCACGGCGAACCTCGCAAACACTCCCCTCGCACGCGCGCATCAGAAGTAGTGTGGAGTGCTGAGGCTGCATATGTAAATGCTGAGAGATTGTCAAGTGTCTGGGTGTGCATACATCAGGGTAATCAAGCCAGCGCTGATGGGGGAAGCGCTCGCTCCAGGAGCAGATCCGCAGTACTGGCAGTCACACAGCCGTCACTGAACTGCTGCCAATAATGTGTTTGAGAGGTGCTGGAGGAGGGGATGGGGTGCGCGAGCGCGTGTGTTTTGTGTTTACCCACACACGAGCGTGCCCATCTGCAAGTTCCTGCCATCTATTTTGTATCGCGGCCGTGCGTGTATGTTAATGCGGAACCTCGACGATAAAAGAGCTGGTTGAGAGTGTGAAGGTGAAGCCAATCTGCCCGCAGTGGCGTTGGAGTTGCGGATGGAGTGCTGCTGAGTTTTAATCTGATTTTTTTTAAAAAGCTCCCTGTAGATAAAAAGGCCTCACTTCACCTTTTCTTTGCAGGGCTACTAAGTCCGAAGCCACAACAACCATTCTGCTGCTTTTCAAATAAATCATATCAAAAAGGTTGTGTATTTTTAAATATATATATATATATATTTTATTTTTATTTATTTATTTTTTTCTACAGATCAAGCAGCATCTGACTATCAAACTGACTCCATCCTATTCTGGATCCTATCAAACATCCTTCTATGTTTGTGATTTCTCAAGTTCACCCAAATACAAATGTGTATGGGTGGAGCACCTTTAACTATGTCATTAAGAAAAAGAAGTCTCACAAGGTCCACTGATGGTTGTTGGAAGCTAGGGAAAGAGGAAGTCTTTAGAAACTTCTGCCTGAATAACATTTTATATGCAGACGTTTGAGTGCAATGGAATAAGGAGCCAATTCGGAATCGGGCAACATATAAATGCTTAACCTCAAAGTCACATTTAAACACCGCATGTTTTTTTTTTACTATAGTTCTACCTGTATATTAATTAGGAGTATAACTTTACATCAAGCTGGTAAGAACAAAGAATATGAGACCCTGAGATCCAGAAAAAGCAACAAGGTCATACCTGTGCATTAAGGGAAACTAATTGTGCATCATACCAACCCTGGTTAATCCGCTTATGTCAAGGCGTAGTTATTTTTCATCCAGTTCACTAGAAAGTTTGGTTTGTTTTAGAAAGGTGTGAATGTGCAATCGAGCCATAAAAGCAAACTCTAGAGTGCCTACAAATCTAGGTTTTGGTTTGGTTGAAGCGGATGCATATATTAATGCAGAGCGAACCAGAGACCAATCCAAAAGCAAGGATTTGACTGTAACCCAGGGCATTCTGGGTAAGTACAACCAAACCAAACACGCCAGTGGGAGAAATGGCATTTTTTTGGACACAATATAAATCCTACAGCCACTAATCTTACACTGTTCCATTTTTGTTTACATTTTGTGAAGGACGTTTTTCGCTCAATGTCTTCTCTAGATGTTTTGAAGTTGTTTCCTTCAGTGGTTCTTGGAGCAGCGCCACCACAGGCGAGGAGTGGACCCGCTTCGTTCGATAGAGTGCAGTGGGAAAACAAACCGCAACAGCTGAAGATGTAGCAAATGTTGCAATTATGGTCCCTGATTGAACCGATTCTACTGGACAATCACAGCTTCAGATCTGAAGTTCATAATATCGTTCATCAGATGAAGCTCACAGCAGTTGATTAGTACCTTGTGATACAGTGGAATAACCTCTGCTGCCCTCAGTACCTTAAAATCCAAAGCTAAACCAACAGACTGCTGTACAGCTTTAGCAGCTGTTTGTGACATCTTTCATCCTGCAGCATAGTCTCTTATGCGCATGGTTCATGTGGTGAAAGGGCACACAAAGAACTGTTATTTACCAAATATAAAATAGATCTTTTCACTTGCCCAAATAAATTTGGCTGTCTAAGCCAGATGAAACAAAAACAATACAGGCAGAGAGTAAAATGGTCTCACATGGTTCTCACAAGATTGCTTAAAGTCAGTCTGATGGTGCAACGATGGAGCGAGTCACCAGAAGTTGCATCGTTTTTCTGGATCAAAGGTACAAATTCCCTTAAAAAAAAGAAAAAAATAGTAGGTGACCTTTGGATGTACAAAAGAATGTGACACGCATCCAAATATAAGCCAACATTATTTCTGACTCATCAGATTTATGTTTAACCCATAACCATGATTAAACAAAATTTTCAGTGTTAAAAATGATCAAATTAACAGAAATAAAACTTTCCCAATCATAAGTATACAACCTCAAATTATAACATGTACTCATTAAAAATATGCACTGACATGAACATGACTGTCGAGCTTCTTTTAACCATTTGTTGTTTCATCCAATAGAAGAGATTCAGTGAAGCTTAGGTCGTTTAGTTCAAAATGGCGGCCTGTGAAAAAGTCTCTTTTCAAACTGCATATGATGGGTCAGAATCTCTTGAGCCAAAACCACCAGTGCGCTCCTGTTCCAACGAGATTAAACCCAGCACTTAAGAAATGTAGCCGTTTTTGTGTGTGTGCTCAACATACAGATATCCTTAGCAGCTCGTACCGGCGTCGTTTGTGTGCTACAACCGCTGCAGGCAGCTTGTACTTTCAAATATACTGGTTTTTATAAGTTTGAAACACATTTTTTTCTGCCTTAACATGCGTTTCCATGTAAACTCTTCATTTTGCAGGAGAGGAACTAAAGCTGTCAAAACATGTTGCGAAGAAAAAGGGTAGCGATTCTTCCTTTAAATGTTGTGAAGACAAGTGTAAGGTTTTAGCCTCAGGCTACATGTCATACTCTCTACTGTAGTTAGGGGTGTTCTCCCGCAAACCAATACGATCCTACAGCGCGCTGTAAACTGCATTCATTTCTTTGCTTATCTGTATTAACTCGTGACAGCATATTCTCCCAGGTTCTCTGCTGTAATTTAAGCCAGAGATCCTTTCTGTGTTATACTGCTTTGACCTTTTATTCGTTTTTTTTTTTCCCACATAATACTGTTCCACTCAGCAGGATCCTTTTATTCACACCGGTCTGTCATGCCCTGTTCTCCTATTGTATAACACCAGTCGGGTTTCTTAGCCTGGCAGGAGCGTTGGCACGTCTGATCGGCTAAACAGATCCCCCAGTAGGCCTCGCTCTTCCCCGCAGAGCAACCCCGAGGTTGGGGAGGAATGTTAACGTCGCGCTACGGCGCGGCGCCACGTTTCGCCGTGTCCTCGATGAACGACACGGCTTTATCCGTCTCTCATGGGATCTCTCGGCTGTGCCTTCTCTCTTCTCCCGCCGCGTCCCTGTGATGTTCTCGCTGCCCCCTTTTTCTCACCTCCCCTTCCCTTCTTCTTTGTGCACACATGTGCGATAGACAGAATATCAGGATTACAGTATGAGCTGACACAGTGACACGGTGTTAATCGTCGGAGTCGTGTTTGTTTCCGCCCAGAAACTGTCACCCTCTAATAACGAGCCCCCCAAAACCCCAACACAATTGGCGCTGGAATGGCAGGAGTGGCACAATAGGCACAAAAACCCGGCAATCTTGTCAACATATACAAATGGAAGGAAGCCACACTCATCCCTTTTTCTCTTGTTGTCATAGAGCGCACATGCGTACCCTTCACGTCTTCTTCCTGAGTCTTGTCAGCAGAGGTCTACAATTAATTTCTGTAATTGCTCCTTCTATACACACAGAAACACACATCCAGCACAACCCCACCCCTCCTTTTCAACCTCCTTCGAGTTTGGCACCACAGTCTTGTTGTTTTACCATAACTAACACCATTCATACACATACATAAATCACGTGTAACATGTGGGGGAAAAATAGCACAAGTTGCACATACTCGGTTCAAGCGCACGGCTGCTTCTCTTCTTGAAAGGAAACACGGTAATAAACACTCTCAAATTCGTCACAGACCGTTCCAATCAGACGTTTTTCGTGCTGACTCCTCATTGGTGGGCTCATGCAGGTGACAGACAGCTTTAATTATATTTAAAAGACAAGAATGAGGTTCCTCAACTTTGAAGTTACTGAGGACTGCGTCGATCGCCGAAGGTCAAAACTATGTTTACAGGCGCAGCGGAGTCGTTCCTGACCACCGTGATTTCTGTGTGTCAGAAACCGCCAGCAGACTTCCAAGCCAAAGCCGACAGTTTTCAAATGTTTAAGAAGCAAGAAACTGAACACAGCGAGTCACAGGAACAGTGACGAGGTCCCCGTCACGTTTGACCATTTCTAAATAAATGGGACCCGAGATCATCTTTGATTCTAATCCTGAAAATGTATGAAAAAATTCAAACCGCTCCTAGATCAGCTTCTTTGAGCAGTAAGCTTCTCTCTGCTATTATTTAAATGAGACTTTACCCATAAATTGAAAGCCAACTTAAGGCATATTAATGTAAATTACTGCCACGGCAATTTCCTTAGCATTTTCAAAGACCAGAGCTGTGTGTGTTACGTAGATTGCGTAGGAAAAAAATACAAAATGCTTAAACGGGTGTTAAATTTGAAGCCGGAAAAGAAAAGCAGCCAGCAAAAAAATTTCCAGTATGATTCCCCCAATCAGATGTTGTTCTTAAAAGTCTTAATGGATGATTCTTCAAGTGAGAACCTTGATTCCTTTGTTGAATATAATAACAGATTAAGCGCAAAGATTTTTCTCCTCTCTCCGATCCTACATGTTTGAAACTAGAAGGGACAACTGTGGCCTGACACAAAAAACACGCGAAAAGTACTCCCATTTGCTAGACTTAAGTGTGTTTGATCCTGAGTAGATCAATCTACGTCGTAAATCCAGGGCAGAAGTTAAGCAACTACTCAAAGCAAACAACAGGAGACGACGCCGCTTCGCAAAAATCCCTCGGAATCCCCCAAATCATCGTCTTCTAATCCAAACAAATGTTTTACCTTTTAATAAAATGAGCATTGTTCTCCTGTAACAAAGTCTCCAGACTCCCCGAGTCTTCATTTGGATACAGTTTGAGGTTAAGTCTGCAACAGGCAAAAAAAAAAAGAAACAAAACGCAGCTCTGCTATGTTTCAGAACTTGTCAGATAGAAAAAAGAAAAAAAAAATCCACTAGCAGTCTTCGGCATGCTAAAATAAACTCATCAAATTGTGATGAGTTGGGAATAAGAGCGTTGTTGTCCTGACTGAGCGCGATTCGGCGAAAAGCTGGGAACGACTCGGTCTACCCTCAACCCGTTGAATTACAAGACAGACATGCTCTTTCTTCTCGGCTCTAAGCTTCGAAATAATGATATTCTAGAGCTAAATTAAAAAGATTTTCCCAGAAATGGGAAGGATCACATGATATACAGTTAAGCACAGCTCTACTTCAAAGTGAATTTTTTAATTATCAGTTCTTTTAAAGGTCACTGTAGTTTCGATTGAGGTTTTCATACCTTTTGAAAGAGGACACTATTGCACGCCGTCTTTCAGAAACAGAAAGATGTGTTTACGATTTTTTGCAGAAGTCTTTTCACAAAAATCTTTCACTTTCGGTCAGCGGTAAGGCCGAATAGTACATAAAAAAAAAAACCTTTATGACTGAAGGCGAGCATCATTACGACAGTGAAAGGGTCTAATGTCAGCGTGTGTGTGTGTGTTTTAGTGTGTTCCTGTGTTTGTATTTGTGCTTTGATAGCAGCACACCAGCGCTGCCGTAGGGAAAGTATGTGCAGAACGGCAGCTGCAAAAAAAAAAAAAAAAAAAAAGACCCTCCCAAACCCGAACTGACGTGAAGTGACAGCTTTGCATATCTCTCACTGGCAGTGACAGCTGACAGATGGATAGCACTCATACACCTCAGGAAAAAAGACACGGAGAGTAGGGAGGAGGTGGGGGGACACGAGGAGGCCAGAGAAGGAACGAGAGAGAGGAAGAAAGACACAGAGAGAAAGCCCCCAGGATGATTCGCCAGCATTGCTCTCTGTTCAGAGGGCCGGCGTTTGATTGAGTGCTACAGAGAATAATAAACCCTCCACTACCCGGTGCAGTGCCAGTCTTTCTCTCCTTCCTTATCTCTCGCTTCCCCTCCGCCCACCCTCACTCTCTCTCTTACCCTTCTCCTCGCTTAATTCTCTCCTTCTCTCCCAGACTCTTTTCATTGTGGCCCCTCTTTTGCTCCCGCTCCTTTATTCTAAGGCTCCCATTCCCCGGGCCCCGTCTTCAGCATCTCATGGACTATCTTTATGTTTTCTCTCTCTGCTCTCTCCCTTTCAGCTGTCTGCTATCAGCCTCTATCTGCCAACCCGGTGTATTTGTCTGTCTCTATCTGAGGTGTGAGAGACAAGGGTAAGAGGTCCCTGTCAAACAAACCAACAGCACTCACTCACAGCTATTCCCCTGTGGATCTGACTGTGTATCTGGAGCTTTACGGTGCTCTCTGTTGCCACAACTACTGATACGCCAGCGCGCATTCGTGTAAACACGCGCACGCGAACACGGATGGCAGCTTTCACCGCAGCAGGGGGAACATGTGATAGGCAAACGAGCTAAAGGCAAAACATCAAATGCAAGTAAACAATCGCTATGCTCCGATGTGGCTCTGTGAGGATGACTGAACTCTTATGCAATGAAATTACCTCATCTGAAGAAGGTAGCAGCACAATCACATAACCCCCTATTAGAGACAAACAAGGTGAAGTTTAGTCTTCCTTGGGATATTAAAAAGTGAAGCCGCTTCCGAATATGGAAACGGTCTTAATCTTGAGTTGAATATGAGAGATTGGTGGATGTATCCTACATGGGAGAAACAAAATTAGCCCGGCACACGTTTTTGGACTAAACATACGGGACTACGCAACAGCCTTTATGAAAAACCCACAGTACAATGAGATAACCACAAAAATGTTAAAAACCAAAATGTAAAAGATGATGTAGGGAGCGTAAAGAGACAACACTTTGGGCACTTTCATACCTGATAGTTTGGTAGACTTGATTCGATTGAAATGTAAACAAAAATTAAGTGGTATCAGATTTTAACGTTTTTAGTACTTCTCTTTGGTCTGATGAGTTATTTCTTCCACTAGCACAAGACTTGCGTGTTTGTTTTGGTTGGATTTAAACAGAATGCCCTGCATTACATGCTACTTCACGCTTTTAGAGCTTCGGTCTGCTTGGCATTTGAACCGTGCCAGAGTTCCCTTCAACCAAACTGAGACTTTTAGGTATACCAGAGTTCACTTTTTTGATCCACATCAGAGTTTGATTGTGCTTTCTCACCTCCCCAACCAAATCTGATTTTCTAGGCAAATAGTGTAGGAGTTTGTTTGAAGCAGACTAAGCAGGGCTGGTGTGAATGCATCCTTAGTTACATAAGCATAGCAAGAGCCTCCACTGCTGTGCTTAGTGAAAGGGTTACCGACAACATGTGAATGATTTATAAGCCCTGGGAAAATATTCCAACAGGCAAATTATTCATTTGTAATACCACAGAACATCCAGCCATTCATCATATGAGAGAATAAGCGCTGGGCATCGTTTTGAACAAGGCATCGATCTGCGCGACTTTCTAAAAAGAGTTAAAAATACAAAGGTTTCTCACAAAAATGTAAAAGACCATTTAGGGGTACAACATGATCCTGAGGCGTAAGATCTTGCAATACTAAAGCTCTGCGATGCGTCTCTTCAAAATGATGTTTGTGTCGCAAACACATCTGGTTGCTGTCACACATCTGACCTTGTCTGGTGAAGGAAGTGTTAATGCCTCATTCATACCTCCCGGTCCACTCCACCGCAAATCCCACATGGCGTTACTTTGGTCTTCTCTGCTGGGAAATCTCATGTGATCACTCTGTGTGTGCCCAACTACCACAAATCAACCTCAGCTGTCACAGGACAACCGATTATTCAATCACTTCCGCAATACTCCCATACCTTGCATGAGTGAATGCCATCCTCCCCAACTAGGTATTAACCCCTACAGTCAAACATACATTGAAACGCATCTATGTTGTTTCAGATCTGGTTTTATTTTTAGTCTTGCAGGCCACATTATGTTAGCTTTACCTGGTAAGGAATAGATTCAAGAAGAGCTGTACAGAAATCCAGTAGATAGGTTTGACATTTTGACATGACAACACATCTTGCATGTTTGGTAGTTGTAGAAGTTGGAAGCGAAGATGAGTGTGGAGATGAAGAGTATGAAGGAATCTAAGGGTTTGGCATTGTCATTTCCTTAATGTTGATGTTCACAGCAGAGCAGAGACTCTAAATGATCATCCCTGTTTTATGGTGCCCAGACACACCTTAAATGTCACCGTTTATTCTCTCCCTGTCTGTATATATACACACACTCACACACACACATTGGTTCAGTTCCGCTCTATTTTCCATCTCCTCCACGAGGGTTAATCTGTGGATGTGTTCCAGTGCCCTCCTCTTTGTCTCTTCCCCCCTTCTCCTCCTCCTCCTCCTCCTCCTCCTCCTCCTCCTCTTCTTCTCTCTCATCCCTCCATCCCCTGGGCCTGTAGATGGCCTGTTTCCCTGCATCTCAACATTGAAGGGGGAAGCTAAGAGGCGAACTCTCGGCTCGGCCGGATGGCTGGAGTGGAACTGAAAGATGTTTACTAAATAGCCCCCATGTCCCCTCGCCTGGCATTTAGTAGTCAGGACTCCGCTCGGCTGTTACAGCGAAAATACGAGGGAGAAACGACTAATAACGCACTTTGGTGTCGTGCACAGTGCCTTCTGTCGGTTTCGACCGTTTTAATAAGTCATTTCAATTAAAGTGTTCGGCCTTGCAACACGCTTTTGTCAGGGGAAACACTACAGCATCATTTTGCACTAACTGTAACACCTTGCTTCACATTCAATTAGACATAAATTCACACAGGATGCCACTCTGGAAAAAAACTAAAAAATAGCACCACCTCCTAGTTGCTGAGACGGAACGCAGTTGCTCTCACTTTTTTTTTCTTCTTCTTTTTATATTTCATAAGAAAAGCTTTTGCGTTATAGCAGCTCTTTAAATTATACAATTACTTGGCTGGAGAACTCACAGACCCTGGCAAGGTATCCAGACACCTAAAACCTTTTCATATTTATGTCCCGTTCACCTTCAGGATCAAAATCAAGATAAACTTTATCGTCCTCAAGGGGCCATTTGTTTTGCAGCCACCAAAGAACAAGCGCAAATACAATTTACAGAAATAACTACAACATTCATGACACAACCAGAATACAAACATAGGCTGCTGGAAGTTTTATTTGAATTAATGCGGCTGGCACTAACAGGGGCAAATGAACATTTGTATTGCTTTGCATTACACTTTATCGCCATGTATCTGTGAGCAGCAACCTGTAATTAGAGTAAAGAGGGTGACATGGGTCAGAAAGTTAGCTTTAGCCTCCCTTGTGTATCGAGTTCTGTAGAGTCTGTAAGACTTATACCTACAGTTTTGCGCCACGTCTTTACAATACCGTTTAGTCTGTGCCTATTTGTCACAATGAGGGACTCAAACCAGCTGATAAAATAAAATGTTAAAATTGACCCGATAAAACATTTTCATTAAAAGGGTGTCAAGATGAAAACTTTGCAATTTGAAGGAAAATACAAACATTGGAGAGCCTTAGCACAGACTGCATCCGTATTAGCCTAAGGGTCAAAAGTGGAGCACTCTTCATTCATTGTCTGGAAATAGAAAGAGTATGGCACAACTACAAGCCTCCCAAGATGTGTTCATCCAGATCCACTGACAGGCTGGAGGAGAACATTAATGCGAAATGTAGCCAAGAAAGGGATGTACTCTTAAAAAAGTAGCAAAAGTTTCAGTTTGCCAAAAGTTACTTGGAGGAAAGACCAAACACGTACAAGGTTCTCTAGTAAGATGGAACCAGAATGTAACTTTTTGTCTTACACTGTGTGTTGGGAAACTAATGCGGCACATCATTTTGAACATCTTACGATTACAAATTTGTGGGTTCAGTTCCAGTTTCCTATACCCATGTACTCATGGGTGTATACATGTTGAAGTACCTTTAGGCAATGCACCTAACCCCTGATGTGTATCGGTGTATGGAATAATTGTTCAGACAAATTATCATTGTATTTGCTACAGAATAATTTATTTAAACCTTATCTCCATGTGTAAGAGCACAGTAAAGTCCAGATTCAAATCCAATTGAGATTCTATAGCAAGACTTGAAAAGGGCTCTTGGCATCCAAAGGGTTGAGCTATATCACAAAAGTCTAGCTGCTGTAACTACAGTCAAATGTTGTACAAATGTCTCGACTCAAACTCTTGCCACTCTTTTCAGATTTCCATTTGTGCAACACTTTTTAACAACCTTGTGTCCACTTCCCTCCGCTTCACGCATACATGCAAGTTTTTGTGGCTCTCCAGCAAACCAATATATCTGTCAGAAGAAGTTGCAAGCTCAAAGACACAACACACCTGCATCCTGGCTGCAAGAAGGACCGGGCAGGCTCGTCATAAATCAAGATGATGAATCCTGATCATAAGTCAGTCAGGCTGCCATCAGAAGCAGCAGGCGGAGAGACATGCCCTCGGACTACAGGGACGCCGGTGACACTCGTCACCTTCACACGTCACCCTGCTGAGACACACACACAAAGATTTCTCTCACTGCTCGCCATCTCGTCCTTCACGTCACTTACACCAAGGACATACCCCGACCCCTCAGCCAATAAGTAACAGAGAGTAAAAAAAAAAACATATTAAGCAACACCTTATATGTATCTCACTTTAAAAGTGAGTCTAAGCAACAAAAAAGAAAAAGAAAAAGAAAACAGGATCTGCTGTCACTAGTTTTCAAGTGAATTTCCTCGCTGTGAGAAGTGGCCGCAGCTATTAGCCTGGGCCGACCCTCATTAAGAGATTGTAACTGATTCCTCCCAACGAGCTATTTACCTAATTAAAACTCAAACCCTTGTCTTGTGTTGCCCAAATGAATGTCTGTAAAACCCACCGTGTTCACTGAGAAACAACAAACCCCGGCCGCCGCGCTCGCCAGGGTGAGACGGAGACGGAGGGCTAAATCACACTCGGCGAGGCGAGTGTTTGACAGACCTGGTCCTTGTGTCGCTTGTCACGCACATTTGATATTTTGATAGCTCCCCGTCTTTTCCCATTAGCCCCTGGGGTCCCAAAACCATTTTAGATGTTTATCGCCAAACGCTGGGGGTTAATTTCGTGTCTCGTCAGGAGCGCCGGCAAAGAGCTGTATCGCGCTGTCACCCATCGCGGCCGAGAGCCGCAATCAGCCGGGCTTATCATGCCGAGTTGTGTTACACTGACTGACACATGACAATGACCCTGGTGACTCTCACAGGGCTGATAGCATCTGGGCTTTCTTTTTCGAAACTCTCTCATTCTTTTCCACCTCCATCCCACCCCACCATCTCCTCCCTCACCCTCCATCTTTCTCTGTGTCTGCAGGCGATGGAGAAATTGGGACTTTTGTCTCTTGGGATGTGGGCAGAGTAAGAGGGCGTCTTTGAAAGAGTGTACTGCTCGCCGCCGCGCACACATAGCACATGCAGAGATAAAAGCTTGGTGGATGCGCCCCCGAAATATAAAGTAATTCGGATTGTGTGTCCATGTGTGATTAATATGCATGCCTATCTGTGGAGATACAGTGTTATCGATGACATAAAAAAAATATATTGGTTTCACTGTTTGGTGTTGAACTGCATGGTGCCAGAGGGCATGCTGCTCAATAATCGCTTAAAAACATGCAACACTGTTTCAGAGACTTCAAACCAGTGTATATCCGCATGCTGAGTGCATGCAGGTGGCACAAGGATATGCATATATATTGATATATACATGCAAGCACACAAGTTTAAAATAATTGTTAGTCAATTCCAGGTTTTTTCTTTGTTTTCTTCCTTTAGTATTAGCTCCTTTTTCAGCAGTGACTGGCAGTAAAGTGTTATATCTTATTATTCCCACATACAGTATAGTTCTCAGGATGCAACGTGGATCAGAGCTTAATGACAATGGAAGCAAAATTCAGACTGAAGACCAAAACTGTTCAGACTCCAGGCAGATTTAGATTTGAAGTTATCTTTTGCTTTTACAAACATGTTTCTTCTGAATGGAAGTGATATTGAGGTTGTGGCAGAATGCTGTCCAGAACTTTTAACTTGTTGGAATGCTGAAAAAAAAAAAAGTATTTTTCCATCAACAACTGATAAGAGTGTCAGCTGATTTTAAAAACTATATATATATATAAATGCCACTTTACGTTGTCTCAAAATCTTGAAAGATTCCAGCCATTTCCTTTTAGAGACAAACTTCTTGCTCAAAAGGAGTGTGAATATGCTTGGTAAAATGTTAAATGTCCTCCATTTGTATAGCACTTTATCAAGTTTGAGGACTTCAAAGCTTTTCACATTACAATTAGTTATTCACCCATGCATACACACTAACGGTGGCAAGCTACATTGTAGCCACAGTTGCCCTGGGACAGACCGTCAGAGCGGAGGCCACCGTTCAGTCGGCCTGTCTTCCACATGTATTTTTGATTGGATTTTGATTTGATCCCCTCCATGGTGTCTGAACCCAACTGGACGATTTTGCGTTGTAGTCAGTCAACCTCTATTGCGGATAGCATTGTGTTGTGCTACTTGACCTACTTAGTTTGGCACAATTTCTGATAAGGAGACAAAGACTGCTTACTGTTCACTATGAAGTGGAAGCTAAGTGTCATGAGCGCATGGACTTTTGATGACAAGCTAAAAATCACATCGCCATCTAGTGGCCTGGCAGGACAACTCTAGCTGTCTTAAGGTGCCTTGGCAATATCGTCTATACGTGGAGCTTTTTCCCCAATCAACATCTGAAAAAACAGATGGTTTCCAGGCAGCGATTTTGTGTAAATGTATCCTAAGACGCTAAGTGAAGATGGAAGTGGTACCCCATGCAGCTTTTAGTTACCATGGAGACTCTAGATGAAGACCAGTTGAGACACAGTGTTGACCAAGAAAGGCCCTCAGATTCCCTGGGCCAGTCCCCCTGCTGCTTAGTCATGAATTGATGTGGCAGCAGCTGTTATAATTTTTACATTAAATATGAAATGGCAACCACATACTTCTTGACCCTTTCTGCTAAGTGTTCGACTGGTTTCACCACAAATCTCATGAAGTCTTGTAGAGTTAGTTTAACTCAGAGCTGCTTTAGATTAAAGCTGAGGAACAAAACCTAATGAATATTAATTCTGGCAGTGAATTTATTCAGAATTTATCAGCATATAAATATCTAAAACAAACATATGTAACAGAAACTTAGTTGAGTCATCCTGTTCTATACTAACAATAAATGTTTAGCAGTCAGCAGTGATGCCTCTGCGGATGTTTGTTCAAGTGAAGAAAGCAAAAAGTGTGTGTTTGTGTTCATCGGGGTGTGTGTGTGTGTGTGTGATTCTTTGGGCGCCAGCCATGTCAATCAGCCCCCTGCAGCGCAACTGCCCTTCACACTTCTGTTTATCTACTGCTGGTGAGGACTGGCAAGACTGATAAGAGTACATCACTCCCCGTCTCCCGCGCTCTCTCCCCGTCCCTCTGTCTGTCTCCGTCGCACGCATTAAGCACAAAATGCGCAGACCGTTAGCCGCCGCTTTCAGCCAGGTTCACCCGGAATGTGTTCCAGCCCGCTTACGGAGAACACTGTGCTGTCTGAAGCCTGACCCCGTCGCCGGTAGGCCCTTGATGTTCCCGGTTGCCCTCCAAATCCCAAAGTGTGTTCTGCAAAATCAAAACTTAAATCTGTGTTCATTGAGGATTTTTTTTTTTTTTAGCTTGCCTCCAGTGGCGGGCTTGTGTGGATTTTTCAGACAAAATTGTTGAAATCGTTCATCTTAGGGTCAAGAAGAGCCAGGTTTGTCCTTTTTTTTGTTCAATTTGCTTGATTAATCTTTATGGGAGCTTGAATTGACCAGAAAGCTCCGTACATCATAATCAAGGATCAGAAAAACATTTTCACTATGGAAACACTTGTCAGTGCCAACATCGATCAACGCAGATTGTGCAAAGGCTTTTTATTTTCCCCATTGTCGCCAAAACTATTCCTTTATTCTGACTGATGCTGCGCTCACACAGCAGGTCTTGATACTCAGTTTCAATGCCGTTTTTTTTTCTTTGCTTGGTCATTCATACTACTAACGGCACCTGACTGCAATGAGGCATCTGTGTGAACGACCTCACAGCGACTCGGATGCATAGAAGAAGAATGTTGACGAAGTCTCAAAGCGGCGCACAGTCTACGGAAGTAATAATGGATGGAGCTGCTTATGGACCAATGTTAAAGTTTAGTTAGAAACGGGAGCAGACAGTATTGTCACAAGATCGCAACAACACGGAAAGAAGCTAATAAAAAGAAGCATTGTGGAGCATTGAAATCAATTTCTGTTGGAAAGTCTGGGTGAGCAGTCAGAGACGAGAGTGATCTGCCCGTGATGTGATGAGCTTTAGTGACGGACGTCTTTCATAAGCCGTCCGTCACTAAATGATTCTCAGCCATTGTTTACGTCACAGCGCTTTTTTCTGATACTTATGTCTGACAACAGTGACGTAAAAGTCTGATAAAATGCGACACAAGACTGCAGACTCTTTAAAAACAATCTGATACGTGTCTGAATTATTTCCTGATATGGAAGTGGCACGGATCAGATTTTTTTATATTTTTTTGGGTGAAAAACTGTTAAAACTGTCATGGAAAAAGTCAGATGTAGATCGCATTTGGGTAAAAAAAAAAAACAATAAAAAGATCGGGGTTGCATGAATGTAGCCCAACTGCAGATTTGTCAGCCACGATGTCACCTGGAACGAGACGCCACAATGAACTGTTTGGCATGGATGCGAGTCTGTGGATATGCCGGGTGTTTCAGGAGTTTGCACGTAGGTGTGTGTGTGTGTGTGTGCACGAGAGCGTTTGTGCACGGCGGGTTTGTGTGTGTGCAAACCGTCTGTGTGTGTGTGTGTGTCCTCACTCAGTCAGCCAGCTGAGTCTGCAGTCAGTTTACGTTTGACTGCAGGGCAAAAGCTCGCGCAAGAAATGAATTCTGACTCGCCGAGCGCCTCACATAAATTCCCTTCCTCATATCCCGACACAAAAAGACAACATATCTGCATTGCATTAGCCCTGGGACTCCTTTCTCATTCTGATGATGATTTAGGGATGTTGAGGTCTCTTCATGAACGACAGAAGCTGAGCTGGAGAGAAGCAGTGAAACAGGGAGGAGGAGGAGAGACGATCAGACCAAATGGCTTTGGTAAGGCCTTTTGAAGGAAGAGATTGAAATTATGCTCAAGTTACATTTAGGTTGAGCAAGAAATACAGGGAAACAAAATCTATTGAATGACATTGTCCCTAGGAAATGATCTGTAGAATATTTTTTCAACCTGTACCTACTATACAAAAACAATACCTCATAAAAGCATTGATTATTCCTTGAACGTGTTTTCACTTCAGTGTGTTTTATGGGGAATTTATTTGTGCTTCACAAATCATGAATGAAAAGACATTACACCTGATATAAACCTCCATTCACATTTCCCTTACCCTGCATTGGCAATGCCTCCACACAACATAACGCTGCCACCACCGTGCTTCACATGATGTGTTCATGGCGATGCGCGGTGAACGTTTTCTGCTGTTCAGTTTTGTACCAATGTCCTCTTAACAACATGTGTAGCTGGATGTATTGCTATGTTTTAAAGTGTAGTAATTGTTTTGATTTGGTCATTTTAAATACATTTCTTTATATCTCTTTTTGATCTTGAAAATCATCATTTTTTTCCTTAATTTTATGTTAATATTATCTGTTTCCTTTAAAGATTTTCACTTTAACAAGGTGTTTCAGATCCTTTCAGATCATTTTCTAAGCCAAAAGAGATAAGAAAAGCACATTTTAAACTGAACTTTTCATTTAAAGGTCCGTATTCGGACGGGTGTCACAAATTAGCTACAAACATTGTAATGAAGGCATCAGATTGTCTTGATGTTATGTTTCTTGTATCTCTTCCTATCAAACAACCAAAAAAGTATACAGACTAAAGTATGTGGAGGTAAGATTGATGACTTCTAAACGAGAAGCAGTGACTGAATACAAAAGCACGCTACATGTTTCAGATGTTCAGAGGTAAAAAGAAATAGTAAACAATGGATCTTATGGGTCAGAGTTCACATAAGACACTTTTTGTGTTAATTTAAAATATACCAACATCTGTAGCTGAAATGTGACAAAATGTACAAAAGCTCAAATGCTTTTTAAGGAACTGTGAACTAAGTTGTGGACTGGATCTTTCAACCTTGTTTATCTTCTCACTTAGACATTTTATTGCTGCAATTATGCTCTAAAATTATGTTTCTCTTATGCACACGCTGCTGTGATTCAACCTTGCAGACAAAAATGCTGAACAATGTTTTTGTTTTAATGAATTAAAAGGCATAGCCAAAAACATTTTTCATTTTAAAGTATTTCAGAGCCTCAAAAGGCTCCAGGCCTTTTTATTTTCCCCTCTGAATGTTCATCAGGCAAATTTCTTGCAAAGAGACACTCGCCTTTGTTCTGAACATATTTACGTTTCATTTTGGAAAGCGAATGTAAAGTTGTGGGACGTGTTTGGGGGGCTTTTAATGCGACATGATTTGTCTAAAATAAGCTTTGACTGAGGAGCTAAATGACTGACAAAAAAGTAAAAGAAAAAGTCAGACAACTGAAAGATTTTAACATGCGTCTCCCCCTGAACAAACCAAAACAGACTGAAAAATGACTGGAAAAGTCCACAGGAGGAGATGGCCATATTAAACCCATTTACGCTGGCTGATGGGGCGCAGGTGGAGAAAATAAAGACAATCATGGAGGGATAGTGGGGGGAAAAGAGATAACACTCGGGTATGGAGACTACCTAAACAAGACAGGAACTAATAATATTTGGAGCCAAAGGAACTTTAAAATAAAGCAGGAAAAACAAGTCGTGGTTCGATACTACAGATTATTCTGCTTCAATCATGAGAAATATGAAGCAAGACAGTAGAAGAGGTTGTTAGAACAAGTTTGTGTTTTTAAATTTCTCGATAAATGTAATTTCTTTTACTATACTTTAATAACTAAGAGGTTGGGAAAACAAAAGGAAAAAAACAGAAGGAATCTGCAGGAAGGCAGATGGGGGGTTGAATACTTTTCACAGCACTGTATCTATAGATCTATAGATAGATGTAGATTTGATAGGTTTGATAGATCTAAATTTTCCTTTTGCAAATGTAATTTTGCACGACAAAACAACTGCAAATTGGTGTATAAATGGACCGATTTGAACAGATTTATTTATTTTTTCTTACCCTTTGACTCGATTTTTGGCTCACAAGACAAAAAGTTTGGACAGCCCTGGTTTACATCTAAGATAAGGAACATTTTGGCACAATGTGAATGTTCTGTTCTGTTGAATAAGATTTGTGTTAAATAAGAAGTTATGCCATTAAAATTCTACTCGGAATCTGACTGTATGGGATCGTTCCTGTAATTGGAAATAAATTGGAGCCGTTTGCCGTAAAAAATATGCAGAGGTGATTTTGGTAGCGTCTAAATGAGGATCTGACTGACATGCTTCACCATTCATTTCATTTAGCTTTCACAGTGAAAACAAGATGTTATGTAATAAAAATATGTATATCAAAAACACCACTTACACATAAGAATCAAATATGTGGCTCCTATTTGTAACTCTAATTTGGTTCTAAAATCATTTTAACCTACTAAAAATATCCCAGCCTTAGAATGGACTTCATTCTCAGCACCCTCGTTATCCACATTTAAAACTTTGACCTTTCCATACTTGTAAAACAGCGAACCTAGTGCTCCAAACTGTGCTTTGCTGCATGTTGTCTCGTTATTATCCCCATGCCTCGGCCAGAATGGAGGAGTTGTCATTGGGAAAGGTTTTAACCTTCATTTGGAGCTCCAAGGATAGAGGTCCGTTAGACTGGGTGTTGTCTGTGTGCGGGCGTGTGTGTGTGTGTATGTGTGTGTGGGGTGTTTCATGGCGTTGGAAAGGAGACGGTAAGATGCAGGTGTGAACCTCTCATTATCGAGTGGCATGTGTCCTGTCACTCATTCATTGTTGCTGGCCATGTTCACATCTGCGCTCATTCACATTACTCATCCTCTGTTTGCCCCACCTGACCTCCCTCTCTGACACATATTCACACACACCCCCACACACACACACACACACTTGAGTGTGCAGCTGAGAATACAGGCAGGCTCGGCCTCTATCACTACAATATTTATGTGTCTTTTGTTCTTGTGCATTCAACTTAGTAAAAGGGAAATGGTTTAACATAATACAGCTTTTGCATAATTTACTGCTCTTTTCTGCTCATGCTCACCAATTCCCTTTCTTATTCTGACAGCTTTAGCTATCTGCAATATGACGCATATTAATGTAATCAGTAGTTCAATTCCAAAGGTAAATGAGATATTTAAGGTTTTCTGTTATTTTGATGATTGTGGCCAGTTAATGAGAATCCGAGATTCAGCTTCACTGAAATATTTTGACATTGCACATTTCAACCCACTGAGAAGAATGTCAGTGCACTTTACAGTGCAGCATATTGACACAATATTGGCAGATCGATCCAAAGTATCTGATCATATCAATACTAAGTTGGTATCAGTATTGAATCAATACTGATAAGATTGTTACTTTCCAACATGAAATTTTATGTTTGTATTGTAGTTTCTCAGATAAGATTGTGTTTCGATTTGCCAGCAAAACATTTTTTTGCACTATATTTTAGAAAAGTTTACACAAATCGTGTTAGAGTGGTATTCAAAGTTTGTCCAAATTCTGTCATGGAATTTGGACAAATTCTGTTTGAATAAAATAATTCAAAGGGGGAAAAACACCTATATGTCAGAAGTTTGACGATGTATGAAGCTTCAATAAGAAGTATTGTATCAGTTTCAGAATCGGTATCTGGAATAAGAGCCTTTTTACTCGGATCGTTACCAAAATACAAAGTATCACACACTTCTACTTTGCCTAATAGCCCTTTCGGGGCCTCAGTTATCCCTGATGCATATGCTCATTTTGATAAGATTTTTTTTCCTTCCACTCAACTTTCTATTAATATGCGTGGATACGGCCAGCTGTTTTTACTAATAACCTTATCCATTAAGAGAATTGTGCCCATAACCATGAAGTCAGCAGTTTATTCAATGAGTTTGTAGGCCATTGTGTATCATTTCTGTAGGAAAAACACTTTCTTTTAGTTATGTATCATCAAATGTTCAGAAAAACTGAATTTGAGTGCTGACAACAGGGAAATGACGCAGAACCCAACAGAACAATTTTCTCCTTCAATTATAAAAATTCCAAGGAGCCAAAAGTCATGGATGCAGAAATCAACAGGGATTGCGTTTTTATCCCAGTGGTGTAAGGTGGGAATCCTCCACTCTGTGTACTTAAGTTGTGGATTTAGGGGAAGGAAAAGTGGGTGTTAGTGTGCGATGCGGTGGCGGTGGGGTGCTTTTCGCACTGGGCCGCGCTGTGTGCATCATTTCATGGGTGACAGAAATTGGAGAGTCCCCAGAGGATAACTCCTTCTGCTCTGGAAAGCCAGCGGCTGGAAAGACTTTGGGGACTCAGAGAGTTAAAGAAATGGAGTGAGAGAAGAGGGTCCTGCCATCACACAGGATGGATCAAACCACAGCTGGGTGGTTTCATTCGTCCCTCGCCTCCCACTCTTCACATCCGACCCTTCGTCTCGTTCAAGCGCCTCCCTCCATGTCTCGCTGCTTTCTGTCAGAAAACGTGTGGAACACAGAGGACCGCAGCGTTTTCCCAGAGTCCTGCCTGCTGATCATATCTCATCAACACTGCACGACTTAAGCACTTAGAAACGCTAATAAAATACGTCTCACATCTAAATCTATGAAGTATAGAATGAATCAACAAATATAAACACTTCTTGCTCTGCTAAAACGTTAGAATTAGAGAGGACTTCCAACCTCCTTTATGTTGGCTCAGATTCAGAAAATGACAGTCATTACATAACCATGCTGTTGGGATTTGAATATAGAAATCTGATCTTGTGTTGATGGGCAGTATTCTATAAAATTATCTTTTCTAAAGGTGACTGAAACAGTTTTCCTGTCACGCTTCAAATCAAAGCTAATCGTAGCATGCTAACGACCTAACCATGCTAGTTTACTAACACGTTAATATTTGGCATTAGGAGGACACTAAAGTTGGGAAGATTATCAGCTCCATCTATTTTCATTGAGCAAATCACAAAATCAACCAGCTCAAAATGAGAAAAGTTACATTTTTCCATGATTTGCCCTGAAAATACTGACAAATCTGATAATCTTTCTTCCTATTGTTTCTTTTTATTTTCAGCTTCTTGAAAATAACTCATTCTTTGATATATCAACTTATAATTTCAACATTTTCTGTATAAATCAATACTTCTGCCTTGAATGAAGGAATATGGTGAACATTTTTTCTCTTATGCATTGTAGTCCTTGGAATACAAATCGGGAACCAATCAAAGTCGGTGTTACAGGTCAGAACCAATAAAGAACCAGGAAAAGGCAGCAGCAGACTCGTCGACTTTCAGGTGGATTAAAATGAATCTGACGGGAAAATTATTACAACCATCTGCTCATAAAAGTGACTCTTCCAAATGATTTTTCATTAATGAAAAAGTTGAAAACAACAAAAAAAAATACAGCCAAACCGAACTGGATTATGCTGCATCAGACATAGCGTATTACAATATTCGTATTATATGTCATTCAACACATATTCTGTGGTTTCACCAATTCAAATTTAAAACCAGTGTCATGTCAGAAACGTATTAGACCAACAAGCTTAACGAATGTAGCAACGCATGGGTTGTCAGGCGATACAGTGGCAAAGACAAACATTGTCTAGCAATAAATATAGAATAAAACCATGGTTTTTCTCCTCCCTGCGTTTCCACTGCAGGAACCAGAACCAATGTCTCTTGCTAATATACCTTTGCTAGCTAGCTAGTGCTATATTAGCAGCTAGTTGCCACTAGCTTCAAATACCTGGAGTCACATAAACATGACTCAAACATTGACCTGACAGAAAAATCCAACAAGAAAAAAAAAAGAAAAAAAGACTACATATATGAGATTAAATACATGTAAGACCTGTGATTAACTTACAGTTAAAAAAAAAAAGAAGACATTTTTAGATCTACATCACAAATCTAAGTCTTTTTATGCTTTCCAGCGTATGTGTAACTCTTTTTGGCTTCAGTCTTTTTGAAGCTGCATTCGTTGGATATCAGTGTGCTCATTCCAAACTGTAAGTACAGGAGACCTAACTCAAGGCCAGAAAACTCCACATGACCACCAGCCTATGGCTATATTTCAATCAGCGCTGTTACCCCCACCTCCTACGCTTCCTGCTCCACGTTCTCCCATTTTTTTCCAAGCAGAGAAGGCGGAGGGCGGAGAGAGAGCGAGAGAGAGAGCGATCAGACCACACATACAGATCCAGGCCTCCACCCCCAGCCTCCAGTTCCCCCGCCATCTGTGCACGTCCCTCTGCCTGCAACTCCACAACAACAAGGCCCTGAACCTCTGCCGAGGAGTCAATCCATCACCGGAGAGAGGGAGAGCGGGAGACGGAGAGAGGAAGTAAAAGGAGAGAATGGATGGGTGAAGGTGAAGGGTGGCGAAGAGAGGGAGAGAGGGGGTAAAAAAAAGAGAAAGAAACAAGGGAAGAGGTGAGGAAAAGCGAAAGCGAGATGCCATGAAACTTAATCATAGAAAGGGTCGTGTCGGGCAGAGGAGGGGAACAGATTAAATTAGCATAGCATTAGATATGGAAAATGATCTCTGTCAAAATCATCCGCTGCACAATTATAATATGTTAATTACTTATTTCATTAAGGAAGTTTATTATGGCCGCGCAGATGAAATCATGCAGGCCAAAGACACCTGGAGGAAAAGCACTGATGCCTGAATCTCTCTCTCTCTCTCTCTCTTTTTCTTCTTCTTCCCTCGTTCCCGTCACTTCTCCGTCTCATCTGCCTCTCTTGCCTCCTCTACCCCCCCACCACCACCACCTTCATTCCTTCACGTCTCTCTTTGTTCCTCACGACATAACTTACAGTGTCACATTCTCAAACTCTGTGTTTAATATTCACAGAGATCGCCGCGGCGACCATCAAGAGAAGAGGTTTGATGTTTACCTCTCATCTGTCCATGCAGTAAAAAAAAAAAAAAAGAAAAGTGCACATAAATAATCTGCATGCAAGAAGAGCCATATGCGCACACGTGGATTCTGCAGAAACAATTGTGGAGACTCTTCACGGAGCGTCGTTTTCCTCAAAATCACATTCGTCTCTGTGCTTTGAAAGGTTTTGTTACGATTGTAAGTGATTTAGTTGTTCTCTTCTGAGATAAAGCTGGGGCCAATTTCACATGAATCAAAGTAAAAAGAATGCTCGCTGGCATCCTTTTTGAATATACACAAGGTTATTTTGTGTTTCCGTCAGTATTTACAACATGCTGATGTTATTTTTGGTAATAACTCATGAGTTTTTTTCTCCCCCTTGTTATTTTGAACATATTCCGCTGATAGGACAACCACAACTCACTGGAAGGAGTACATATCTCTTCAGGTTTTGCAATGCCGTAGGATTCACTGGAAATGGTTCTTCCAGTGAGATGAATGTGTGGGTTTCCCTTCCAGACCTGTTGCCTCCACTCATATGAACGGACAAAAATAGACGAGAGGAAGAACTCCTACCTCTTACTTCATTTGCTCCCGCAGTATTACTGTATTATACAAGGAGAGAAAGTTCTTTGTGCCCATCATAAAATGGTGACTACCATTGTTTGCAAAGAATGCATCATGGTCTTGCATCTTGTAAGTGTTTCTATTTCTAAATAGTTTTTTTATCAGCACATTTTAAGAAATTATTGCATTTTTTACACCTGATATGACTGCACTAATCGTTTGGAGGATTTGAAAATGAGCTGGTTAACAAATAGAATCTGATGCCTTGTTGCACACATGTAATGACGAACATTAATTACATAAACTTAGACTGAATTTACTTTTAGATAATTGATGTGTTCGTGCCGTGAGATGTTTAAGGCAAGAACGACATGTTGGGGTCATACTGTGCTGCCAGGCAAGTCTTAAAAGCGGCCTTCAATTTTTGTCGCTTGACTTGTGCGGCTTTATTGAGGTTTGTTTTAGGGCTGTTGTAAACGAATATTTTAGTAATTGAGTAATCTATTGATTATTCTTACGATTAATCGGATAAAAACAGAGATAAAGTAAAACATTGGTAAATCTAACATAACAGCAGTGGTACTATCGCATATCAACATCAGTCCAATTTTTCACAGTAGAGCTTCCCTAACAATAACTTTTCTGTAGTTCAGAAAATTAACTCTTAACAATAAAAGCTCACTCTCTAAGTTAACCTGAAGAAAAATTATACAAGAATCTGAAATTATATTCAATTCAATAATAAAGAGGCAGGCTCACAAATACACTTATAAAAAATGTCTATACTTCAGCTTTTAGTTTATGTATTCATCTTCAGTCAGTTTAATAGATGAACTCTCACCTCTCACATTTATAGCTTTGTGTTCATGTTAGCGATGGGATTTGACACCTTTCTTCGTCACAGAAACATCTAACAGCTACGTGCCGCCGCGACGCGTATCGCCTCCTGTTAGTGGCGACCGGGATGACATGATAATCCCATGTTGCTGGATGATATTTCTAATGTGTTTTCTAGAATGATTTCTTATTTGATATAGTTTGTGTGTTCCAAATATTTGACAAACACTGGCACGCCATTGTTCCTACGCCAGCTGTGGTTGCTACGACTGCAGACGACGTTGCGTTTAGCTTACACCTACCATTCAAAAATGTTGAATATAAGGCGCTAAAGGAAATCTAGCAATCTGGTTCAGGTTTAATAATTATAGTTTAATATATTGTCATTATATTTACATAAATACCCCTCCTAGTATTTTGCACTTTCTGATGATCAGCGTTTGTTTGTACGTTGTTTGTAGATCAGGTTTGCGCATCAAACTGAACAAACCTTTAGCAGATCAGGCCCTGAGACTCTCAGCAAACACCTGGGAGGCTGAACAGAGTTCAGGAAAGTTGCTCCGTTTTATCTGCTTATATTTTACGTCTGTTCTGGAACTTGCTTGAGTTGGAAATGTTGCCAGCCTTTAAGAAGTCCAAAAGCACATTCTCAACATAAAACACTCAAAGAGTGTTTTTATCGATGCGCCGGTTTTTATTGACGCACTAAGAGCTAACACGAGATACTAAAACAACGGTTTAAAGTTTCATGTCTGTAATAATTTTGCCTTTGTTTTCAGAAATATCAGTAAAGCCGGTTTTAAAGTGACTGCTTTCCTCAAACGTGGCCTGGCATTGCCTCCGGTCCCGCCTTAAATAGGAGTTGTAGCCGTCACAGCAGGAGGGCTGCAAAAATATTTTGAATGTTGTTCTATAGCTTAAAAAAAAAAAAACAGGCACTAAAAAACAGCCATCAAATTCAAGTGCCAAGGTTTATGCTATGTTAAAACTACATGAAAAGAGCTCTTTGTGCATTTG
Organism: Brachyrhaphis roseni; assembly: GCA_903066815.1. NCBI lineage: Eukaryota > Metazoa > Chordata > Actinopteri > Cyprinodontiformes > Poeciliidae > Brachyrhaphis > Brachyrhaphis roseni. The sequence goes on from CAEFZY010061053.1 coordinate 41,454, forward strand.
GTCAATCACGGAGTATTGATTATTAAAAGCTTCACTTTTTGTGAAGCTCTGGGCGGATTGTTGAAATGATCACTGATCAGACCAGATTATAATTTGAAGAAATAAATTTGCACAACTTTATTAACGTGTCCTTTGTGAGCATTTCAATTGAAGTACACCAGAGATGTCCAAACCTTTTGCCCCGTGGGAAGTGCAGGAGAGCCGCAAAAATGAGATTTAAAAAAAAACAAACATTTTTGGTCCATTATTAGCAATAATAACGGGATTTGAAAATGTTTGCTCTGTTTGATTCTTATTAGTTTTATAAGTAAAACAAAATGCAGATTTGGTTTCACCCGTGTCTGATTTTGAATAAAAGTTGATGGATATTTATCTATCTATCTAATGACTATAAAATCTGAAAGAGAGCAGAAGACAAGATTAATAAAATACCTTGTGTTGTACCTAAAGTTTTTCCATCTCAAAAGACTGTCAGTAAATAGTTTATCTGCATCAACTTGACTTGAACTATACCATGTTGTCTATACACATTTTAAACTACCGTGCACAACTTCTTGCTTCATCTATTTTGTTAAATCTACTGGCTGCATTTGCTCTCCAGTAGAAGAACCCAGACGAAATATTTTCACTGCTGTTCTCGTTCCTGAGATCCAAAATTAGTCACAAAACGGATCTGTGCTTAGCATATCACTCATTTTAATAAGTAAATCCATTAAATTATAACTGATGAGGCTATTGCACACATTTGTTGAAATCCAGTCTATTTCCCTCATATTGTTTTACATATTTTAGGTTTGCATGTTTTCAGTTTAGCAGTCGCTCTCCAGCACAGGGCGCTGGGGCAATTTGCATTTGCTTCCAGTTCTGCTTTCTGGCTTCCTGGCTCGCTGCCTTTCTGGCTCGTCAATACCGGTTGGACAGACAGACAATGATGATGACAGTCATCAGGGATGAAGCAGCCTTCCACCTGTCCATCTGACCATAGGAGTGCAACAAACAGGTGCTGAAAAATCAAGAATTAGCAGGAGGGTGTGTGTGGTGTGGAAAGCGGATGATCACAGATGATAAAAAGAAATTCTTACAGTTGTCCGGCTGAGCTGTACTTTTTTCTCTTCTTCTTTTTTATAGGTTTTCTTGAATAAAATTCAAGATGGTGGAGATTCGTGTCTTAAAAATTGTTGGGGGGGAAAATAAATAAATCATTCTGTACTTTAAAAATGCCCAAAATTAATTTTGCCACAGCTATTGAACACCTGAGGTTAGGGGGATCATGTTTTAATATTTCAAACACCAAATATACTTTAATATTCATTCGTGTGGACAGTGAAAACAGTCTTAGCACTGCGGCAGAAGATTATTTTAAGAGTATTTCAGCTTCCTAATATTTAAGATTTCCTCTATGGAAAATATTATCTGGAATAGCCAAGTTTTCCACAAATAATTTGGAGTTACATTCCACAGGAAAATCCATGAATATGTGAATCAGTGAATACTGAAACGCCACCAGATGGGGGTTCGTCTCTGGTTAACTCTCTACCCAATGAGCCTTAGATAAAGATATGTTGTGCCATAGTTAAGTCTTATGAGTCAAATATTTTACAAAGTTAGGAGGTTTAAATTTTAAAAGTCCTTCACAGGTCAGAGGTAATCCTAACCTCTGACCTTTTGAATAGTGTGAGACATCACCACCAGAAGGTCCTAATGTGTTCTGTTGGACGTTTTGGTGACAGATTGACGCAATAAATGTGAAGATAAAGGACAAGGATTAAAGGCCTCTTATACAAATATATATATATATATATATATATATATATATACACACTGCCTTGCCAGTAATCAGATACCCTGCAGGAATAATTAGCTGGCCAAAGGAGGAGATACAGGCCACAGATGTTAAGACC